>VXBA01005309.1:0-122838 GCA_013399895.1 Serilophus lunatus
TTTGGGGAGGAGAGTGTGGAAGGAACTGTTAAAGGTTCCCAGGGAACTGTTAAAGATCCAGAGACTGTTCAGCACCAGTGCTGGGGGGGGGCAGCAGATCAGGGTGGAACAGTTCATGTTCAGCTAAGAGGAGGCCCCAAGCACACGGATTGGATTTTGCTCTCCCGTTCTGTTGTGCCTAATTAGGCCAAGTGCAGAGAGTGTCCAGAACACGTGTGACACAAGTGGTTCCTGCCAAGTGGAAGCAGCTCTACGTGAGTGTTATTAGCTCTGTCTGGAAGGGAAGTCAGGCAACCTAGGAGTGTGGGTGTGGGTGTGGGTGAGTGTGCGTGATTGGGGGAGTCATGGCAGAGATTATGCAGAACCATCCACAACGACTTTCCAGTGAAGTGAAGCAGGGATGTGGAAGCCTGTGGCGCTCACCTGACCTGTGTACAGCACCAAAGTTTTCCTGCCTGGGGCTGTTCAGCAGAACCTTCTACCACCAGAGGGCAGCTGGGAAAAGGAATGTGATGGGCTTGCCTGGCTCAAAATGAAACAGCAGCTATTTTGATGCTAATTATTATGGTTGTAATTTCCTCCCTAACCAGATGCAATCCCCTTCAGCCACCTCCAATGGCGTTATGCTTAGGGAATGCTTCCCACAATGAAAGCAAAGGCAGCGTTCTTTCCCAGTTGCCCTCAAGATCCATCCTCAGATGTAATCCGAGCTAGACACACTACAATTACTTGTGTTCCTGAATTAGCAAAAGACTAAGCTTTAAAATCCAGTAATGCATCTGAACGAGGTGTTTACAATAAGTTTATCCTTGGACTCCATTTGTTGCAGATCTGTCATGTTTTTGCAGTCTAAAGTGGGAAGAGCAGAGGAAGTCCCAGCTTTCTACAGAGAGCTCAGCATTGCATCTCCTCTCTGTATGAAAGGTGTGGAGCCGCATTGGTGGGGAGACACAAAAAGCCTTTGGTGAAACACTATTGTAAGATCTCAAGTGAAAATAAGTGACAGCTCTGACCTGGTGTTGTCGTATATGAAGGATATAAGGAATGGAGCAAAACTACTTGTGCTAAGTACTTATTTTGCCTTTCCTTGTGATAAAAGAAGAAGCTACCAGCTATACTGGACTTGAGATACATCTGCACTCACATATCCCACACTCCCTGTGACCATGGTGTGTGCTTTTACTGTAACAAGTTTCAGATAATCACTAAAGACCGAGACAAAAGATTCAGTGTTTTTTTGAACAGAGACAAGAGCAGATCTGACCACCCCCTAATGACTAATCTCAGTCTAATTGTGGTTTTTGCTTTTCATACTTTCTCCTTTGCAGTTTCTTTCATTTACTTTCCCTTTTACTTATATGGTTACTTTCTCTGGGGATTTTCATGTTGAGGCTGAAGTCAGTGAAGTCTCTGCTGCACTAACAACAGTTCTTTCTGTGGAAATAAATTGGGCTTCAGAGGAGCTGGAGCTTTGGATGATGCTTACAATTGAAATATTGTTGAACAGTTTTCGTGTCTCGTGTAGTAAACAAGAAACTCCACCACTATACTCATCTCTTACAAAGACAGTAAAACCTTAGTTATGACCAGCTCCTCTCCCTCCAGAGATACCAGTCATGGTATACACCTGAATATTTCTTGTTATTTCCAAAGTTTTAATCAAGATTATGCTCTGAACTTTGAGGGGGTAGGTACTCTCAGAGCTGGACACATGCTGCTGCTTATTGCCTTCTTTGCAGGTTTTGACTGGAAATTTCACATTTTCATACCTATGATCCCTCTTGGTTTGTGTGGCTGGTATCTGATGATCAGAACAAATACAGAATCTCAAGAACAAACTCAGAATATCCTTAGTTGGAAGCAACCCACAGGGATCATTGAGTCCAACTCTTAAGTGAATGGCCCTTATGGGGATCAAACCCACAACCTTGATGCTGTTAGCACCATGCTCTGACCAACTGAGCTACATAGGAGAAAGTAGACATGGACACTATCTCCAGATGGCTATAGGTTGAAGACAGATGGGATATGGGAAAAGTGGAGGGATAAGAAGATAAAGAAGGAGCAGTTAACCTCTAAGGCGAGCAGAAGAAGTGGAGGAATTGAATTCCTATGAGTTGCCAGAGCTATAAACAGCAGCAACTTCTCCTCCTGGAAATCCATAGTGGTAACGAATGAAGCCACAGCATATGCAATGGGAACATGGGCTGTGCAAATTCCCAACCAGCATGCCCTCAGTTCTCCATGGACACAGGGATATAGAGCATTTTGGTGCCTAAAGCAGTTGCTTCTTCCCTCTTCTTTTTAACCTGAACAATGATTGTAATAAACCCAAGTCTTAAGTGAGTTCTGTCCATTCCTGTGTTGAGTGGAGCATGGAACTTGTAAAAACCCATTTATGTTATATTATTAAAGACTATACTCAAATACATAGTGTTATACAAGTCACCTTAATTCTGGTGATTCTTAACGTTTGGGAGCCTGATTTTGCAACCAGAGTGATGTTCCTTTAACTCTTTTTTCTGTGAATAGTTTTCCCTTATCTCAAGAAAGCTGTTTTCTTCTGTGGGCAGGTGGACTGAAAGCAATAATGCTGATGACTCCTTATTCCGTAAAGGTCAAAGTGATTTTTTTTCCTTCCTTCCTGTATCTCTGGACAGGAGTGCCAAGGAAATGCTGTAAGAAGGGCTGCTAGAGAAACAGAAGAGAGTACTTCTGAGAAGACACAGTGCCACACTGAGGTGAGGGATGCTTCCCTTTGAGCTGGGAAGGTGTTTTCATTCATGGGAGAGCCAGGATGGCTCTTTGCAGGGATTGAAACTAATCATCTGAGTTCTACCAGTTTAAAACAAATTCTGGCTTCTTTAAGTGGGAATATTTGAGAATCACAAGAAAATGTTCAGAAAAAAAATCTATTTAGACATGATCCATAATAGGTGGCTGCTTTAAAAGCTGCAAGCTGTCTTTAAAGACATTTTGTAACATCCTTCACTGGAAACCTAATTTTACAGCATAACCATTCTATCAAGCTGTGGCAATACCAAATACACAATTGTAAGTTCACTCAGTCCTCTTACATGTTACGATATTGAATTATGATATACTTTTAATTATGACAGTACACTAAAAATATACAGTATAACAGAATTAAATTTAATGATCCCTTTGAAGAAAATGCGGCCTACAGGCCCTTGCTAGGATTGTCTCCCACATATGTGCAATAACTACAGCTCAAATGTTCAAAGCAGCAGTGGATTCTTTCTCTTTTTCATGATTATGAGCTATAAGGAATTAACTGTTGTTTGAATCTGTCAAACTATGAGTTTCCAGAACTGGATCCTCTTTTGAGTTGATCTTGGATAAGTCAGTGTCTGGAGCCATGTTTGATGCTAGTTTTACTAGTTCATTTAATTAATTTTCCTGGTATTATGTAGACTTGTTTTAAGGTTTTTTAATGCTCCCAGAGCCCTCACATCTGTCTGTGTAATTTGTGTGCCTCCACTGTCATAGGATGTAAGTGCCTTGCGTTCTTTGTGTTTGCTGTTCCATTGTAGCAATTCAGGGAGGCACAGGTATCCTTAGGGAGAAGTTGAAGGGAGGTGCAACAGCTATGATATGGCTTGTCTCTGCTCTGACTTTTCATATAATTGCTCTTGTTAAAAGCCTGGTCTAACGTCTCTCATTTTTCCTTTCTCTCTGTTTCTTACTTGGTACATCTCCATTCTTCCCAAAGCCATAAAGTACCTCAGTTTCCATATGTGTATCTTTCCTGCTTACTCTAGTCTGGCTTTTGTCTGTCTGCTGCCAGAAGTGTGGCATATAAACTTTATAGTTTCCTAGCTATAGAGGGTGCTTACCAGAACATCTTATATTTTGTTCCTCTAATTTGAAATAAATGAACCTTACAGCAAACAAAATGAATGTGATGATACAAGTGGGACCATAAAAGCATCTGGCCAGGAAAGCTCCTTTCTGCCAGTTCCCTTCCTTCCCAAGCCTGTCCGTGGAGGAATTCACACATCACTTGTTGCTAATGCTTTCTCTGTAGCTAAAATTGACTCATAAGGCAAATTGCTCTGTCTGGGGAAGAGGGGGTCAAAGGACTGGATTTGTACTTGCCTGTGGTTCTGTGGAGGAGTCTTGGAGTGAGGTTTAAGTTGAAAAGCTTAATTTAAAACACAAATAAAAATAAAAAATAAGCCTATTCACTGAATTCTGGGTAAGGTTAAGAGGAAAGCTTGTCAGCCAATGCTGTCAGTGATCTGTTTGCCAATTTATGCCCTTTTCTAGGAAGCAAAAATTTAAAGTGATTAACATGCAGTCTCTTCGTTTGAGTGAAATTTAAACAGCAAGTTTCTCTGTCAGTTTAATACATATGAAATATTCTGCTCAACTCTGGAATTTCATGCCGCAGATGCATAAATGTACCCCCTTCCCTGTCTTCTTCTCACAAGAACGTCAGACAACACCCCATACCTTTGAAAAGTCAGAATGGTAAAACTGGTTTCATAACGTTCCTGTCTGAGAGGACACCATTCCTCCAACATCCTGGATTTCAAAAGTTTCTGTTGCTCCCTGGGAAAATAAGTAGTAAAACAAGCTTGTGTGTATGTGAAACCAGTTACAGAAGTGAGTTGCCTACATATAAACAGTCTTAAAAGTGTCGGTTTTTTCACATAATGAAGTAATTTCTGTTTGCTTTTAACATGGGAGCTGGTGATCCTTTTCTGTTGGAAAGGTATAGCAAGTGCTTGGGAAGGTGGGGGCCTCAGTGTTCCAGTAACTGAACAGCTTCAGTTCACTTCCTTTGCCTGATCCAGAAGGTGCTGACTTACAAGCAAGTTCAGATCTTAAAAACAGCATTGAGAATCCCTTGAACTCAAAAGGAATATTTGCATTTCTGACACCTCAAGAGTGGAGTAGGACACTGTTTCTGGTGAGAGTTGCACATGATATTTAAAATCCTAAACATTTTATGAGTCCTGACCCCAGTTTGAAAATAGAGGTCCTAAAAGGAAACTATGAAATGATAGCTTAGATGATCAGCCCCTTAACAGAAATGTAAAAGTCTGTCTTTAGTGATCCTATTTCAAAATCTGGCTGATATTCACAGTCTCTACAGATCCCTTCCTCACAACATGAAATTAGGTATTAATTCAAATCCACCATGGATATTTAGGTTTTTCCAAAGTTAGAATTTGCATTGAAACTTTGCTTTCATTTATGTTTAGGACTCCCTGAGCAAGCAGATTTTCCTGGGGTAATGCTAATTATCAGTGGAACCTATTGGAAAATTCATGTTTCTTGAAACTGGATCTGATATCCTCATATCCCTTTCACTGACTGCAGGAAATGGAAGGCATAGCCTTCAGCAATAGCTCAAAGATGAGATGTGCCACATAGGCTTATGTGATACAGAAAAGAAAGAGGAATTTAGATTGTTTTTCAAACCTCATTTTCTTAGTTATTGTTCAAGTGACTATCACCTACAAAACCTGGGATGCCTGGAAGTAGAAGCATAAATGCTATGACTTGAAATAAGGCTCGCATGGAGTTAAAATGGAAGCAAGTCTGTCTTGTGTGGTTTGAACTACTGGTAGGAGAATAAAAGCCATATAAAAAGCTGTGCTGTGGCTGCTGACACAGAAATGATCAGGGTAAAGAAATGTGTAATACAGACAACTTTACTGCTCCTCTAATCTTGCCTTTATTAGGAAATAGGAGTACTGAGTTGCTTACTTGGAGATAGCATCTAAGTGGAGATAGAGTTGCTTGAAGATTTCAAACAAAGTAGAAGATTTAGAGAAAAGAAAGAGTTGCCCAAAGCTAAAAGGAATTTATTTACTTGAGGAAGGGGTCCTAGCATTAAGTGATTGGAAGCTATTTAGTTTAATGAGAAAGAGGACAAAGACGTTTTTCTGTGTGGATGCATGACCTTGGTCAATTAGCAAATCAGAAATCAGTTTTCCCATTTTAAAATGGAAGTGTCTAGAATTCATTTAATCTTGAATGACATAGAGCAAATATGTGAGAGCCTTTATTTCCTACTGCACAGTGGTTCGTCATGATAGTTGTTAGAAGAGTTTTAAGTATTAGTATTATTTTAATAACAGGCATAGTGTTGTGAAGACATGACGCAGCATGCTACTTTCCTGATTATTTATAAAGTCATAGGAATGTAAAGCGAACTTCTTTGTAGGGAAGATTATTGGGGTGAGCTTTTCCTAAAAACCAGCACAGAGCTCAGATGAGAAAAAAAAGTAATACATTACTGTCAATATCAATTTGCACTGAAAGAAAGATGGCAAATGGAGAATACAGCAAAAAGGAAGTTGGCTTCTTTCCATGACACTCTATGGCTTTCACTGTCCTGGAGCTGTGCAACTGGTTTTCTGAGCACGAAGCAGATGGGACACAACAGGCTTAATCTTGTTTTTCTTGACGTTGGTGACTCACCTGAGCTTTAGTATGTGTGATTTGAAGCCCATGATTAAATAACAACGACTGAGAGGACATAAAGAATGAGATACCCTGTAAGTCAGTGGACAGTCCAGCATGGCCTGGTCCATGGCTAAGAGCCCGAGGAAGACAGCTCTTCTAATTTCATATCGTCTGCAAGCTCATGGGTGTTTTATTGGAATTTTTTTGGGTTTGTATCATACTTTGTAGGAAAGAACTGGTTTTGTGGCAACCCAAAGGGAGCATCTGCCAGGATATGAAACTGGTAACTAACCCTTAATGACTCAGAAGAAAGCTTCGTGTCCTGCCTTGATTTACTGCTAAATCACGGACAATCAAGCTGGCTTTCAATCCAATTACCTATGCCAGGCACACATAGACATAAAGCTTGGGATGCAGTGACACCTTCCCAGTTTGAAACATTTCTATTTCTTGCCTGGACTGCACTTTTTGGGGCAGCATTCTCCCTTATCCCCATCTTCGCTACTTTTGCTGCTGATTGGAAAGGGATTTTTTCAGGTTACTTCTGCAAGGCAGGCCCAGTGCAGTGAACAGGAGCAGCAATAATGATCAAAGCAGGCTCAGTGCTCACAGATGAGTGTGTGCAAGCTGGAACTTGCAAGTCCTTAAAACCACCTTAGAGCAAAGGCAAGCCAAAATATTCTCATTGTCCTGTACACACTTTATGAAAAATTTGGCCCATTACTGTAAAAATATTTTAAAACTATTCTTCATGGGATAACATGGTTGAATTTCTTTTACTTATGTCTTGAAAACTGTGAAGGGACCTAAAACATTAAATAGAAATGTTTGGCCAAAATAAAATGCAATGGATCTTCTAGATTTGGCCTTTTTCAGAACATAGATTTTCCAGATCTTCATCTGTTTTTCCTAAGAAATTTCTGCTGTTCAGGGTGTTCAGCCAGAGTCTCATCCCCCATTTTTTTACTGGCACTGGTGTGAGTTCTTTGGGCTGTGCAGACAAAACAGCCTGGAGAACATGAGTTAATTCAAGTGTATAATGCTTTGCCTCTCTGACCTCCTCCATTGCTGACATCACCCAGATCCAGTTATCCTCTCTGGAGATGTTGAAATTGTTTTACTTTTATGTCACTGTCAATTTCAACAGATTTTCCATTTCTTATCATGGGTAGTTGCTATGAAAAGATCTCAGAATGAGACAAGAAAATTATTGTAGCTCTTTTTGGAACTGCTTACCTCAGTGAACATTCATGGTTATGGTACACATTTTCAATTCTCCCTTGCTGTTTGTTGGGACATCCTGCCATTTGGGCTCTTCTGGGCAGGTTGTTCAGGCTGTTAATAGCACAACATAGCAGTGAACGTACATTGGCCACTGTGTTGTAGTCTGTCTTGCCACTAAGGAGTGAGCGAACAGTAGGAGTTGCATAGCACCCAGAAGAAAGAATCAATGTGTTCTGGCCTTCTGGGTGTAATAATTGTCTCCATTCAAGGTGGTGAAAAAGCTTTAGAAGCTTTCCAGTGTTGGGGAACAGGTTAAAATTTTAATTAGCTACATTTGTAGCTGTAAACATCCATTAGTGAACATTGTTTTCTGGCAATTGAAGATGCCTTGGAAAAGATTTTATTCCTCTCTTAAAGTCAGTGTGACAAGCCTGGGTGTTTGGCCACTTGTTATGTCACTTGACCCATGACGTACATGAAAAATCAGTATCCAAAATACATCAGATGAATGAATCTGAAAAGATCTTAGTGTGAATAGACGTGAGTTCTTATGATCACCCAAATTGTTTCCGTTCACCTAAGCTTAACAATATTTTACCAAACTGAAAAGAATCTACATGAAGGTCCACAATGCAAGTAACTGGAAAGGCAGCGAATGCAGACTGTGGGTCAGGAATGTCATTTTGTCTGTTGCTTTGTGCTTGGCATTCAACAAGTGCAAATATCTGCAGGGCTTCAGCAGGCAGAATTAAGAAGACAATGATGAGGCCTTATGATCTGAGTATAAAGGAAGTGAAAATAAATGAAGACAAAAATAACAAAATTCTTACGCTGCAAAAGCTGAGTCTGTAGAGACATTGGCGACAGATGTTCTGGGGCTGCTGCATACTCACTGTGCAGCTCAGCAGTTTAGGGTCATGTTTTGGCACTGCTGTTCTGAAATCTGAGCAGGAGTGGATGCGTCTGTTTTCAGGAGAACTTGTCCAAGTTCTATCCATAGACATGTAGAGATGGTTCCAATAGCTCGGAGTTCATGACGTACCTGGAAACATTACATGGTCAGCACACCTCTCCATACTAATCCTTGGATCAGACAGCAGGCAGGAAGCTGAACTCACTGTGACTCTTCAATAAAGCCTTGCCTGACCTGCATGAGGAGAGAGAGGCTACCTGTGACTCCTGCCACTCTGGAAAGATGCACGTGCTGAACTTTCTAAGGTTTGGAGAACTGTGATGCATCACAAGATTCTGCAAGACTTAGTTCTTAAAGCCTGAGCCATTTAAACTGGGATTATGTGAAGAACTTTGATTTACTTTGGAAAATACTTGTGTTCCTTACTATTTTCCAGTTTGGAGAAAAGCTGAAAGCTAAAATTAGGATGGTAATTAGATCGAAACTATATTTTGCTTCTTACAGTATGGAGACTAGGCTAATTGTCTTTGCACCTGGGTCATGTTGGCAACTCTGTGTCTCTGTTTCTTCCATAGGGGTTCCATAACTATGACACAGCAACAACTCTCAGTTTATTTTGATTTGTACATGCCCTGTTTGCTCTTGTCCATCTTGAAAACTAGAGTTGTGCAGAAGCAGATCAATATCCACAAGCTGTTCAGTTTTCTAGGATTCATCTAACATGAAAAAATCCCAGAGAGGAAATGTAGGAAGAGTGAAATTCCTGGTGGGATGGAAGATTAGCAGCACTTATATGATAAGTTATGATACGTCTCTTTCCATTCCACACATGCATTGCTTGTTAATACTTGAAGTGCACATGGATGTGCATCACCCCAGTGGATGCACAAATGCTTTAGGGACACAGCAAGCAGAAAATCAGCCCCTCTAATACCAGTTATATTCCCTATTAAGAAATACATTGCAAGTCTGTGGTGCTGATCAGTGGCTAAGGGGGAATTCTTAGGTATTAATTTAATAGATGCCAGCTGCAGAGTCAATACACACATAGTTAATCCTTGAAACACATAGTAAAGATATGACTTGGAACAGCTCAATGATAAAAAGCGTGAGGTTTTGGAGCCTGAGCCAGAGATCCCAACAGATGATCTGGTGCAGTATCAGTTCAGCAGCTGTAACTGCAATTGTTGGGTGTAATCCATTAACAGAGCTTAATTTTTGTTTCACAAATTCATTAACGTGATCTTGAATACAGAACTGGGGAACTCATGGCTGCAGGAGTGAGCTGGGCTGGTTGTCTGTGAGCTTCACCCTCCCTTCTTGCTGCACACTGCAGTTCAAGCCTGCATCAGCCTCTGTTGTTCCAGCTGTATCTTCCTGCCTGCTGCCTCAGTCATTGGCACTGAGCTGGGGTGCATTACAGTCCTGTGACATGAACTGATGAGGGTTGCTTGGGACTGTTCTGATCAATTCAGGATTCTAAAATACTTGAATTAGTGAGATTTCAGGGGCTTTTAACACATGTCCCCGGAGATATTGCAATTTGCCATTTGTAGTATGACTCAAATACCAGGTCATGGCTTGCATAACAACTGGTAATAAGCTGCTGGAAGGAATTAATACTAGAACTATGTATCTTTAACTCTTCCCAGGTGCCATGCCATGCTAGTAAAGAGGTGTGTATTTCTTGTTTTCATCTAATATTTTCTCACTTGTTTTGGACTGCTTGTGTCGCGGGGGGGACGGATTCAGGAAAAGAGGTCTTGGTAGAGGCTGAGCAGCGCCTGGGTTTTCCAGTGGTGGATAAGTGCCACTGTCAGCCAACAAGTGTGCAGCCAAGAGGTGGGGTGTGCCCAGTTCTTAGACATCCAGCTGGTTCTGTAGAAGTGTGGAATCATGTATCACTTGGTTTCTCTGTCAATAGATTTTGAGTTCCCTTCTATAGAACAAACTCATTACAAGGCAAGGTTTTAAAGATGTTTGTGAAAAAACCACCTACACAAAACAGCTAAATCTATCATGAAGAAGTAAAAACCAGAAAAGACAGGAAATTACACAGATGATAGAGTACTGCAGGAAGAACACACACAAGAGGGCAGACACAGTGAATGGATATTGAAGTTAGTGTAGGTAACATACACTGTGATTTCCTGGAAGAATTGTTGCCAGACCAACAAAGTAGGAAGCAGGAAAGCAAGTTGGTTATCAATCTGTATAAAAGGAACACAGAGGAATATTGTTTCTTATGCCTGTATGCACAACACTTTGGATTCTGTGCTTACAGGCTCAAGGCTTGATCTGCATTTGTATTTTCCACTGTAAAGTGTAGCAAGATATGACAATAGTGGCATATTTGTCTCTGGCTATACAATCTACTGTGTGTGTGTGTAGCTGTTGTCTCTGTATGCATGATCTCATTACTTGTGCTACAAATGAAAGCATGTTAATGCTAACAACACCTTGCTTGAAAATAAGAACAAGAACAGCATTTATATGTTAATCAAAGGAATAATTACACCAAGAGTACAAGTACTTTGTTTTTTTTCTCAGTTTTGAAGTAGTTCTTGACTGAAGAACTGGTCCCATCTTGAATAAATAATTTTGTGATGTCACTCACTTGAGAAAAAAGCTCTAGACTTTCTTGCTCCACACTGATCAGCTGTGGGATCTCATCAGAGAGGGAGACAGCAGCTTATGGGAATTTCTCTGTTGTGTCTGCACTGTCTATTCCTGGAATGGTTGCCAAAGAGCATTTTCTACTGACAAACCTCTCCATTAAGCACTCTGCCTCTGCCTCACTCATTAAACTTTCTGGATTAGAAATCTGAATGAGTCCTTCAAATAGTAACATTGTCCTAACCAGAGTATATCACCTAATAAAAGAGTATTGTCTTATTCCCTTATTTATTGAATCTCCCTAAAGGCTTCCTTTGATCAGTTCCAGTACATTCTGGCCCTCAGAGTGGGACAAGGACTCTGACCTGAAAGCAATCTTTTAGCAACCTTGATATCGGCTGTTTTAATTCTGTTTTCCATCAGAATGATGATGCCCACTGCTGGTTTATGTCTCTTTCTATCTGTGCACCAATGGCTTGACATTGCAGCTGGTGTCACTACATGTCACCTCACTGCAGGTGCCAGAACTTCCTGTGGATTTTATGTCCAATGTGGGGTACATTTAGAGTGATGGCTTGGATTCTCATTTGCACCACAGTAACATTTCCAACCAGGCAGAGGAGGTTTTAATGGCAAACTTGAATCTGATATAATAGTTATAACTTTGAGACAGTTGTCATGAATAACTTTTAGAATAAAAGTAGTTGAACTTTGCTTCATTATGCCCTGTCATTTTCATCATCTGCATGTGATAACCCCCCTGTGCCACCCACCTTGCTTGGAGATTCTGAAGAACAGCAGGTGGAGAAGCCAGTCATGCTTCTAACTAGCTGACTACCAGCAGGACTTCTCTGCAAGCATAGGAAAAAGTCTCAGGAGCCTATTTCTGCACTGCTTTCAAGTTTCCATTTGTTTGACTTGTTCAGAGCATATTTGAGGGCAGAATTGTAGTTGGGACCTCAGTACTCCTACTCTGGACTTTCTCAGGACGCAGCCAACTCTTTTTAGAAGTTCTGTTTGGAATTAATTTCATTAACTTTTATTGGGGTCAAAGGCAACTATTGACCCATTGTTTTTTAGCTTGTTTCTGCAGGAGATTTTTAAATGAACATGAACAAGGTATTTTTCTAAATCCACAGTAAGAGCTCCCTATTGGATTAGGCTTCCGGGCATATAGTTCTGTGTTACCTATGCCTGTAGTTTAGAGAAGAACTTTGCAGATCTAACCAGCTCTGAATTAACCTTGCAAGATTTACATTACAGCTGCTGGGTCTCCTAGCCTGGGATCAGTCTCGAATAATGTCGTCAAAGCAGAGTAAAAATATCTTGATCTCTCTCTGTAGTAAGGGGACTGAGCATGTAGTGACAGCAGTGACAGTTCTCTTTGTGGCAGCACCAGCCACTCCCCAGACATGCTTTGACAGCAATGAATGCTGGTGCCATTACTAAAAAAAATCCAATCAGAGTTTTATCCATGACTTTTTTTGCTCAGGTTCTCCTTAGAAACTTATAATAAAAACAAGCTCTTAAACTATTCTGTCATGTAAAGCATACCCTGAGAAGGTCTAAGTTAGTAGCTGATGTCCATAAGTAATGGAATTTTTTTAGGCAATGGTGGCCAATGTTAGTGTCCAGGGACTTCTGTTTTAGCAGCACTGAGAGCTGAGGCTCTGGTAAAGCACAGAAATACATATCTCAGCTCCCAAACGTGCTGTTCCCCCATTGTAAGCCCAGAATCCCTTACCTTCTGTGAAGACATAAAACTTAAGTGTTTTGATTACAGGAGGAAAATTCAGAAGTATTTGAAGAGTACTTGAACCAACATGTTAGGCTGCATCAAGAGGTATGTTTTTATGATAATGGTAATCAAATGAACTGCCTGAGGGCAAATAAGCAATTACAGTGGAGATGAAAGTGTCTGACATGATCATTCAGAAATCAGAATACCTGTTTGGTCACTTAAATCATCATGTGCAGACACTTAGTGGTGGCTGCCTGCAGCATGGCACTTACTGCCCAGGTTGGCTTGACAGCTTAAAATCTTTACTCTTGGAGCTCTTGGTTTCAAATTTCAGTATTTCAAAGTCTGAGTCTGGAGACATATGTAAATGTTTCACTGAGCCATATTCAATGCCTTATTTATTAGAGGATGGTTATGTCTTTACTGACATGAAAACAATTAAATCTCTGTGCATTGTAATCCTAGGGGAAGACAATATAGAGCAAAATTGTTATTCCTTGGGGGAATCTTGCATAGCATGTGGTGCTCTCAGAAGAGGCAAGAAGGCAGGCCCAGTTTTAAGCTCTGCACTATACACACAAGACTTTTCATGTTTGACCTTTGCAGCCGTAAATCTGAAATGACATCAACATATTTTCCAACATTTAGTTGGTTTGAAAGACAACATGATACAATGTACATAATACTCAATTATGTCAAACTAACCCAAGTGAATGGTGCATGAAGTAGTCAAATAGTTGAAATCATGGGAAGAAAAGCCTTCTACTAGTACAGCAGTGGAGTTTCAGTGCCACTGCTCTGCCTTCAGAGAATCTGGGTCTCAGAGCTCTGCAATGCATTGGTACCTAACTTTAGACAGGTATTTTCAGTTTAGGCACCCCATGGTGCTGCTCTGCTGAAAGCAGTGTCACTTTAAACAGTAAGTTTTGACTGTGGTGGTAGAAGAAAAAAGGATATTTTGTTCTATGAGTCAGTGATAGTTTTCAGCTGCTGTTCTTTATAAAGCAGAAAAGGCATGTGGATTTAGATAGTGTATCAGTAAGAAAAAAGTCAACAGTGGCTGGCCTTGGGCACTTGAGGATTAACAGCTCTCTGACTGTCCCAAAGAGAATAAATCCAAATGAAACCTCAGAATCACACACTGAAAAAATAAATACCACAATTTTGCAAGTGAAGTTTATGTTAAGTAAGAAACTCATCACTCTGGAAATGGACTTGACAGTAGTGAACTCCTGAGAACTGATTGTTTGCTTTTAAGGGGAGGGGATAAAACTGTGAAAAAGAGCCAGTCTTTTGGCAGTAGGCTGATGTTCTAGAAAATGCAAAATTTGAGTAATCAGAAACCATTTTATAGATTTCCAAATCGAAGTTACTGTCAAGGACTTCAATAGATGTAGGATGAAGGGGAAAGTAGATCTCTTAGGTGTTTGCACGTCATAACATGGATTAAATGATGTTTCAGATTCTCTCTAATGCTGTTAGGTCTGTGTATAGTCATAGTGCATGGTGGATTTATTCTCCCCATTGTTGATGTTCACTCCCTCATTCCTGACTACTCCACCTTTCCCCTTACTGGTGGAAGGGGATTGGGAATGGGAGGTTGTGTCCAGCACAGGGCAGCCCCTCCCTTCACAGAGACTCCCCACCACCTGCTGTGATGGGGCACCTGGTCTGGCCTGTATTTTTCAGGACTGTAAAAGGACTTAGGTAGCTCCAAAAAGATCTGCTAAGATGCAGACTCACACAGGCCTGATCGTGAGGAAGTTCATTGCAAATTTTCTGAAGTTTTGAACAGCAGAGTTCCAGTAGTAGAGGTGTTGTCTTCAAGGAATTGCAGATTTAGGGAATACTGTGCAATTTGCATATCCTGTGTGATCAAGTGAACCAGCCCCAGAAATGTACCAGTCTGAGGGAAAGATCTCAGCTGATTTGCAGAAGGAATGTCCTTATTTCCAGCCCAGAAACAAGTGTGGAAGAATACAGCGAGTGATGGGCAGTTGAGCTTTAACCTTAATTTTAGAAAAGATAAGCAAGTGAAAGGGGAGTCAGGTCCTTAGCAACCCCCTGGCCAGTGGTAATGACCTGCTTTGGCATGTTGTTTGTAACAAAGCTATTTCTGTAGAAATTAGAAAGACTTGTAGATAAAAATCAGGCAGCAAAAATCTAGCTTTTCACATACATAGGTCGATTCTTATTTAAAAATCTTTTAATTCATATGTGAATAAAGCTTTATTTTCCTTTTCATTTGTGAAAAATAAATGCCAAGGTACGGCAGAGCTAGACTTGTCTTAGTGGGCATTTCCTTCTGCTCAGAATCTGAGCCAGGGCTCAGGCAAATAGTTCTTTAGCTGAACCTTGTGAGCACAGCCTGCTGAGTCAATACCAGGAGAAAGAGGCATGCAGGAAATAGAAGTTTGCCTGCCATCTCTTGAATAAGCAGTGTTTAAAAGAGTGGCAGTAATTTCAGAATAAATCATACAATAATTTAAACTTAAGAATTAACAAAAGCATTGAAAAATCACAAGCCAGGCACATTTCCTTGCAAGGAGATTTTTTGAAAAATAACATTGGAATTTTCATTATTTTGAGACTTTTTTGATTTTTTGTCTCCAGTTTTCCTTCCAAATTGTGGATCAAAAGTTTACTTAAAAAGATTGCTGTATGTCTAGTATATTGATATATGTTTGTATTTTTGAACTAGGATTTAGGGGGAGCCACTGTTTTTACCTATGAAAGCAGAAGAGATGGCAGGGCCAAACTTCATTGGAGCAGTATTGTCAGTTGGCAGGTCAAACCACAGACAATATTGCACTTGTGCCTTGTGCTGCAATTTGGAAATTACTGGCCCAGTTTCTAACAAGTGAGGTTTGCCCTTCTGTGTGATGGTGTGTGCTTAACTCATGCGGTGCCCACCATGGCACAGAAATTGTGTACATGGTCAAATACAGCTTCCTACTATAAAGTATTTGATTTATGCATGTACTGCCAAAGCACCAATATTTCTATTTGCTGTGGACTAACCAGAAGAGCAGCTGCTGGAAGCTGAAAAGTTATAGAGGGGCTTGCAGTATGGCAAATCCAAGGCAAGTGTGGGATGTCCCTACTGGGGGTGATGACACAAAGATCCTGCACAGGGTGGGTCAAAGTGTGTGTCTCATGTCTGGGCTGGTGTTAGTCCTGGGTGAGTGCTGGGCGTCAGCCACACTGGGGGGCTGTGTCCCTCCTCCCATCTTGCTGTGCTGAGGGCACTGCACATCCCTCTGTTTTTCTCCCTTGTACCAGCAGAGTGGAGCATCAGAAGCTACTCTGGAGAACCTCCCTAAAATACCTCTTCCTGGTGGAGAGCTTTTAGTAGTAGGCAGCTTGAACACTTCAGATATAAGCCATAGCTAGACTTAAAAAATAAGTGAAAGCTTGCAGTATCAGACTCTGCGTGGCAGTTGCTGTAATGCAGAATGACCCCTCTCTGAGAACTTGCCGGCGTTCTGTAATTGTCTTTAAATCTAAGTGCACTGTGAGCAGACTACATGCAACTCAGTCTTGGCCATCAAATGTTGACAGATTCTTTCCTCCATGGCAAAAGTTGCACCTCTGTGTTGCTAAATGTTACTGAAGAACAGGTAACCTTTAAGGGACTTTCATGTTAGGTGAGAAAAAAGACAAAATTGAAATTACATTTACTCTTCTGCACTTCAAAAGACTTGTTCTGCAATTTTTCCTTACCTTTAAAGATAGCAACCAGAAAGCTGACAGTCTGGGAGCATTTGCTTTTAAATGCTGCAGCAAGCGAAGTACTCACTGGTTGAACTTGCAGTTGGCAAAAGCAAGAGCTGGGGGGGATGTACGGGAACATGTGCTGTCCTTTGTAGTTCCAGTTCTTTTAGAAGCACTCACAAATAGCTTTAGTTTCTTTAGCAAACACAATGGCATCATTCTGGGCATGCCTAGTGGAAGTGTTCTGGGGCTAGTAAACTGTGAACAAACCTGTTTGCATTGCTGCACTGTACAGCAGCACAGATAAGCCCTAATTGTTATGCAACTCCTTAGCATAAGCTCCTGGCATGGCTCATATGCTTCTCTTGTACTAAGACCGTCCAAAATAGCAACAAGAAAGCATGTAACTAAAGACACAGCAGGAGTGTGGAATTCACCCAGGCCTTGGATGTGCTAAAGAGTGAACAATTCTTCATTTTAAACCTTCCAAAATGTTAAGCATAATGTATTTTCTTCGGAGCTTCTTCAAGGTAAGCAATTTCAAACTTTTCCTGTTTGTTTGGTTTAGTTTTGTTTTGACAAGGGAGAAACTTAGATTTGAAGTCCTTGTACAGGAATGTAGAAAGTAGTTTTCTTGAGCACTGATGCTCAGCAAGTGCACTCACCAGGTTTACAATTTGCTTTGCTATATTAACATTTGAATTGTAGAAAGTGCTTATTTTCAGCTACAATGAAAAAGAAACACTTGTTGTGGACTTACATTTAGAGATCCTCATGAGATGAAAACCAAAAAAATGATGATGTAAGTTACATCCATCAACAGGCAGTTGTTAGCAGTGTAAAATGCATTTTATGAGAGAAAAAAAATTTACTCCTCACTTTATTATGATTTTCTGAAGTGTTAGTTCTATTTTAAACATTCCAAAATGATCAATTGAACCCTATCATGGTTAAAAACATTTTAGATACAAAATAAACTCTAAAATGTTGCCAATAAGTCTATATGAAACAACCAGACCAAAAACCTAATATTCTTCGATGTAACTCTCTGGGGACAGTTTCATATTCTGTGAGTCCTTCTGACAGAGGTCCTGCTGCTGCCGGACTGGAATAGCTGTTGGAGCTCCGAGTCCCAGCTGTGGCTGTCACCCTGCTCAGAGTTACGGCACAGCCGAGTTGCAGCTGGAGCATGGGCTGCAGCTTTCGCTGGAATTGTGCTCTGTGAAATGCAGACATGATTTGGAGAAGTGTGGGTCAAAGGAAATGAAAGTTTAATCAGATTAAAGACTATTGGATTATTCTGTGATCTAAAATGTTAGAATTTGAAGCTCAACATGATAATTTAGAAGAAAAATACTTAAGGAATAGAATAACTGTAATCAGTTGAATTCCAGCTTCCCATTATGCTGTCACACATTTGCATGCCAAACTGCAGCTCCAGTGTAAAGCAAGAGCAAATCTCAACACTCGCTGTGGAGACCAACTGCTGTTTGAAATACGTATGAGAAAAAGTTTAATTTTGATCCTATAACATGTAGCTACAATTAGCACCTGCAACCACCGCATGGTTTATAGGAAACCGGTCGCACTTCTAAAGAGCTGGGCCTCTTTTTTGGCAACCTTCCTTAGAAACACTGTATAGAGCTGGCCTTAAAAATTGCTACACTGGGTTGAAAACAACCACTTAGTTTTTTCTTAATTATTTTGTTACTCTAAACATTGCATTCTTTGGGAGGTAAAAGAGAGAGACAGGAAAAAGGCAAAGAGAAGGGTTTTCTGCATTACTGGGATATGGCTCAAAAGCCAAATCATACCTGCATACTTGCTGTTTTATCACATGACAAGCCTTTACTTTAAAAGAAATTAGCATAAAACATGCTGATAGAGGGTATTTAAATATCTCACTTTAATGTGGGAGAGTATATACTTCTCAGTACTTATAAAAGTATATTTTTACATAAAGATCAGTCATCTACAAGAGTATTCAGACAATAGTGTTTGGGAAAAACAGGACTGAGTAAAACTCGTAACTGTCAACTGTAGTATGGTGTACTGGGTTCATTCAGAATAATGTTAATGTAACAGTTTTGTGCCATCTCTGTTGGTTTCAGTTTGAGTGATTGGCAAGGGCCAGTTCATGTCTGTGAGTTTCATTCTGCATTCATTGACTAAAATCTAACAGTCACCTAAGCTGGTCAAACTGTGTCTGAAAGGGAGGAAAATTTAAGACTATTTTAATGACAGTTTCTTCACTGTTTCCTGTTATGCTTGCTTGAAACAGAAAGCTCTTAATTGAAAACTGGCCAAAATACAGTATATCTAGAGCTATGCAGGTCCCACACACCATGCTGCACCCTGATATTCTTGTGATTTGGGTCATGCTAGAATGAGCCAGAGCTTGAAATGCAGTCTGAGGTCTTATCCGTATTTCAATGGGATTTTAGCTACTAAAATCCCCATATGCATGACTGGGAACTTTGAAAGTATCACCCTCACCTGACTGGAAGGGAAAAGTAGCCTGGGCCAAACAGCTGATAAACCTACCCTGGGCTTTGGGATAAATGCTGCTGTGGGAGAGTTACTGTTGTGCCTCTTGTCCTCCTCCGGAAGTTGCATCATTACCTCTGCTGATGAGAGGAGCACGATGAAGTGGGAATAGCATAAACCTGTAAATAAAATAAATAAATAACATAAACTCCCTAGAGCTGGGAGAAGGACTGTGGGGCAGAGTCTGTAGGGAAGAGCTCGGGCCCCTCTATCTGCCCCCATTTGTTTCTGGTTCAAGGCAATGGTATCATGGTGCCTTTTAAGCAGACACAAAATTACATGTACATCTGATCTTAGGAAGCTGTGTCAGCAGAGACAGCCTGTTACACCTTCTGTGTCCCATAATAATCACCAATTTAAAGGCTTAATATTTTTAACTTTGGTTCTATCAAGAGAAAAGAGATATTAGGGTTGTTATAGACCCAGAACTGCATGGGTCTGAGCTGCTTGTTTTTCTCATTAATTTAAATAATTCTCTTCTTAAAATATTATGCATGACTATTCACTTGGTGTGAAAATATTTGGTTTTCACCAAAAACATGCAGAAGTCTAAGTGTGACTCCTTATTAAGTGGAAAATCATATAAATGGCTCAGGTGAGACATAATTAGTTGCTTCTTAAGAAGTGTGACAGCAAAGTTTATGGAAGTGTCTTCCTGTTTTCTTTCTTTTCAAAACCAGAAAATGCTGTTTAATACTTCTGTCTTTCATAATGTGGCCACAATAAGAATCATGTTATTGTTTATGGTGTGGAGCATTTCAAAACAGGCAGCCTGTTGCAGTCATTTTCAATTCCAGTCTAATGCCACTGGTACAGCAGTAAACAAGGCACGATGCAGATTTGCCACTAATACCTTTAATGCCTCTAAAATAGTACACCTATTGTTCTCTCTGAACCAAAGCTCCAGGCCACTAATACCAGCTAAACAGTTCCTGGCCACTTTAAAAGGCCAGTGTGTGCCTGAGCAGGGGTGGCTGCCAGTTGCAGGCAGATTTTGGGACCCTTAGCTGCTGCTGTCCTAGGAAGCTGTATTGCACAACTGCGGAACATCCTAAATTCCTATCAAACCCAGTGGTTGAAGTGTTGTACATTTCTCTCTCACCTTGGCCACAACTTTCATTTAATTCTGCTCAGAAATTTGTGTCATCTGCCTGGTTAGTTTTGCAGCCCATCAGCTTAGACTTTGAATCTGAACTGAACTTTGCTGGTTTTCTCTTTGAGCATCTTTCCATGCTTGCATTTTCACAATCAGACTGAAGAGTTTGTTCACAATCTATATGTTCTCTGACGGATTTCCATTCTGATTTAAGAAATCAAATACTGCATGTAGTAGTTGTAGGTCTTGCATGTGTTTCACTAGATAATCTCCTATTCTGAAAGCTTAGGTCCCCCCTAAACTTTATGGTTTAGTTCCTTTTTTATGACCATCAGTCCTTTTACAGGGCTAGTCTTTATTAGTCTCAATCTTGGCATCTCTAGGATACTTGTGACCATTAAAATAATGTCTAGTTACACTGCTGTGAGGAGCAACTCCTTCCTTTCTTTCTAGTGGAAGAGCAGAGATCTCTAAACATAAAGTTCTGATTTCAGGTGGACCTGTGCCAGACATTTAACAGAGACAGGGACTCTGCTGAGTGGACATTTCCTTGAAAAGTCAGAATGTTTCTCATGAACAACGTACCTTGTTATCTGCAGAAGCCTTGGTTCTGTTGTGTGCAATTGTAAGGCTGCTGCTGTGTGGGGCCATGTCTTGACTGATCTTTGGCTAAATAATGACTGTGGATATTGCAGGTCTTGCCTAAAACGTAGGAATGACTGTGTCATGGAGCTGTTCTTAACACGTGTCTGTCAGTTGTTTTTCATCTAATCTATATGGTGTGATGTAGAATGTGATCTTTAAGCATGCTCTGCTGTCAGGCAGGCAGATGCCTCACAGGTGCCTTAATGGTGGCCTGGCCTTTGGCACCCCAATCTTCTGGCTGGCAAGGCCACCTTGTACTGTGGGATTTCTGTCCACCAATGCTGCAGCTTTCTAAATAGCTACAAAAAGTATAAAGAACAGACAGAACATTTCAGTGCTGGATGGGAACTGCTTTCCTGCAAAACTGGCTGAAGAAGGCTGTCAGTGTTTAGCTAATGAACTTCTTGTAGCATAAATTAAAGAGAGGCAATATTGAGCTGGAGCTAAAATGAAAATCCCAGGACATCAGCTTAGATCTTACAGTAACGCCTATAGCGACTCATACTACC
Source organism: Serilophus lunatus (assembly GCA_013399895.1). NCBI lineage: Eukaryota > Metazoa > Chordata > Aves > Passeriformes > Eurylaimidae > Serilophus > Serilophus lunatus. The sequence goes on from VXBA01005309.1 coordinate 21,447, forward strand.
TGAGTAACAGCTCTGCAAGTAGTACCAGAATACACGCCTCTTCATTAAAAACTTTAAAAGGGTTGCTAATGTCTCATTTAATATGCAAAACAACAAATTTGTATGATTGCATATATGTTTGTAAGAACTCAGGGTTAGATAGGGGTGTAGAATGGGTATTGCAGTCAATGCTGTGAATATTTGTTCTTGCAAAAATAGAAAATATATTTTACCTGAGTTTTTAAGTGCCTTGAAAAAGACAGCTATCTTAGGAGCATGAATTCACATAGAAAACACCTCTGGGGAGGTCTTTCTTTCAGAGGGACTGAAGCAGCTGTAGGTGAATATTTTTGAATTGAAGTAACCACGAACTCTGAATTTTGTCCAAAGAAAGTCGAATGCTTTGACTGCAGTGCACTTTCCGCTGACCAGAGTTAAATTTTCTAATAATAGCTTTGATACTAAGGAGGAATGGAAATTCATGTATTTTATTCCTGCAATGGTTTTCATCCAAAAAACATTGTTTCTCAATACTGAATTAAGCTCCAGAGGATGCGGCAAATCATAAGGATTGGGAATTTCTTATCCCAGACAGTTTTCTTTGTACCTTTTCAAAAGAAAAGTGCTGCATAGTGCATGGTAGTGGTCAGTCTTCATGCAGGAAAAGAATGCTTTGATGTGGGGAAGAACATAATACCAGACGTGGGGACAGGAGATAGTAACTTCTATGTCAAAAGCAAGTAAATTGATGAGACTAAAACTATGAGATAGTTCACACCACAGATTAAAGAATTAACCTGAAAAGACTGTTAACTGAAAAATGGAATGAGGTTTGGATCAGTCATAGGTGTTGTGTCAGTGAAGATGTGCTAGTAAGGCATCAAAGTGTCAGATGAACTCTCACTGTTTTAAGGAAGGAATGCCTTTTGCCTGAAAGAGTCTTAAGGAAGTATAAAGAGAAAGGTAGTATTGCTTAGTATGCAGAGCATATGAATAATGAAAAGACAGTGTCTCTGAAGCATTAATGCATCTTTGACAGTAATGGAAACTGGAATTAGTGGCAGCCAAGTAAATCCTGATTAACCTGCCTGTATGTATGTAAATTAAAAGGAACGATACACACACACACTCTCTCTTCATCTGAAATACTGCTATGGGAGTTAGATTGTCTTAGTTTTCAATACAAAAGTGATGTTATTGGTCTGGGAGAGTGTGGGAGAGTGGAAGGAAATTCTGTATCCAAATCATTAACATTTGCAATTAGTACTTATTTTACTATATATTAATGCCTGTCACTTTTAAGGCAGTACAGACTGATCCATGACTTACATTGCAGAGAATGGAAACTAAAATGTAAGTGTAACAATGAGTATAATTATAATGCGTCTATTGACAGGAATTTACAAATATGTCCATTTGCTCAGACTTATTTGGGAGGAGGTACTAAATGAGATAACATTTGGGGGAATCACTTTGACTTCTTGGCCGCCAGGATCAGTTACAAACTGCACCTCAGTATGTGACAACATACATTGTTTGTTGATTCTAGATGTTCCAACAGAAGAAATGTTTTAGAAAAGAATCATAGAATACCCTGAGCTGTAAGGGACCAAAAAGGATCATCAAGACCAAGTGAAAAGTGACATCCAAGAGTGAAGAATGGGTTTCTCAGAGGTAAAATGTGGGGAAAGTCCTGGAAGTCTTGGTCAGCTTTTGTGTAATCAAAGCTTATGTTATGCTGAGGTCAAGATTTCCTGCAAAGAGGCCATTGGTACCTTGTCAACAGCTTCCCAAATCACCAGAATTGTGACACTACTGGCTGTGTTCCAAAGAATTCAAGCACTTGGGAGTCAGTTTTCTTTTGCCTTCAGAGATGGAATCCTGCACAGCCTGAATAGGTCTTGCTGATGAGAAACTTTCAGTAACATTATTGAGGTCATACAGATGAGTATATAATTACTTTGATAAGCAGAGTTTCAATTAACATGATTGCAATCTACTAGCACTTAAATAGTGTTCCTTAAGAAAAGGATTTCACCCTGTACGCAACCTATACATGGAGAATGAAAATCTGTATGATTAAACCACACCACAAAGTTAAACATTACCAGAACCTATACATAGCCTTAGGTTCAACTTTTGACCCCACAGGAGTTATTGCCTAAATAAAAATCCCAGGAGACAAGACAGGAATTTGCATCAAATTAATTGTCAATGACAATGGTTTTGTGGTTTTATGCAAAATGCAAGAAGAAGATTAAAATAGTGAACAGTGCCTTGCAACATGCAAGCACTCCTTGACTAGGCCAGCCTTCTTCTTCCAGGCACCTCAGCTGACTGGGGCTGCAACCTGTGCAGGCTCCAATTACTTAAAATATTTGGCTGAAATGCTTCACAGCGTCTTTCGGTTCACACATAAAGTGAAATACTGATACGCTCTTCAGAGGACAGTCTGCCAAGACTGAAGGTGGAAATTCAGGCAACCTTTACTCCAGCAATGAATGATTACTCTTCTTCCTTCTTCTGATCATAGCACTTCTCTGTGTGAAACCCCTGTGCTGAGCCAATTTTCTACACTGATGCTAAATAGGTGGGGGCTAATGAGCAATCTGTTACTCTTGGAAATCTCTCATAGTAGGCTTGTCACAGACATGCACTTGGCCAGCTCAGGACAGTGTTTAATTTTGACTGAAGTGTTACCTGATCATATATGTGATGTTTCCCTCTTCAGTGGAATTTCATAAACATCTTTGCTTCTGTGGTACTAACAAATTCTCCTCTTAAAACAGTTTTGTGGTCATTGAGGGCCTCAGACAAGCCTGGCTTGCAGAGCCTGGCTCTCTCTACTGGCTGAGATTTAGCATTTTCAATAGACAAATTTCTGATCAAACTTAGAACATGACCTTTCTAATTTTAAGTAAAACTTCAACAACTCTGTTTATAGCAGGTGAGCATCAAGCCCCATGTATTCACTGTGCTTATTAAGGAGGTCAACTATAACAGTGTAAGAAGCAAGTAACAAATTATATGAAGAAACCAAAGTTTTAATAAACATGTTTTGAAAAAACAACAATAACAAAAACAATTTGATGCATTATCAGATGGACATTCAAAAATTAGCAAATTGATGTTGGGTTAAAAATGGGTATTTCTGCAGTTCTGAGAAGGAAAGTCTTTCAGTTCACAGTGTGTTCCTGTAGTGGAGGTAAGCTGCTTCAGTTTACATAAGGATTGAATTCCTTTCTGCTTCTCAAATTCTAGCTTATATGTATTCCAGTTTTTACTTTGACATTTAAATGGCAAATATATATCATTAAGTGATATTTAGGATGTTCTTTACAGATTTTAATGGGAATTATGTTCCATGAGGACCTCTGTAGTAGAAATTAGGTAAAATGATGGAAAAGCAAATCGTGATTGGGATAGTTTGAATCAAGTGTAAGGGAAACCATATATTTTGAAAGTCAACCTTTGTGCTGTCTAGTAAAAGTGATCCCTCTGTCTTCAATTGGCACTCTTCCTTCTGTAGATTTCTCTCAGATTTGTCTGTTAGGCCACTGCTCTGAGTAATTGGGTGTAACACAGACAGTGTGCAGGTAACTTTCAAGCACTTGATTGCACTTGAAATCACCAGCAAATGGCTCATACCAAAGGTATCTTTCATCCTGTTCTTTTATCAGGCACAAAGTTATTCTAGAGTACTCGTGTTTACTACAGGGCTTCAGCTGGTACCAGATACTGTATCACTATTAATTATAACACTTTTTAGCACCCAAATTTGTGTAAACCCTCCAACACTAACACATTTTTGTTTATTCTAGATTTCAGTTTAACAAGTGCCATAATGCCCCAGCAATTGAATTTTAACATGGCAACCCATGGTAAAAAGATTTTTTCTAGCTTCAGGAGACTGTTTTGAAACAGATGGCTTTAAATATTTGTCATCAATTACAATGAGAACGAAGGAGGGCCTGTTCAGAAGGTGCAGATCCTGCAGGAACATCTCAGCTAACTCTGCTGACAGTGAGGGGGCACGGGACAGCTCCAGGATTGATGGCACAGCAAAAGCTGCCTCAGTGTCTGGGTAAACAAGAGTACTGGGCTCACAAGGAGACACTGCTGCCATGCCTGTGCCACCTCCTCTTTTGGCTCCTGCTGCAACTGTTGCAACAGAAGTTGGTCGGAATTTTCAAACTAACATGTACTGAGCCAGCCTTAGGGGTGTCACATTTATTTATTTGTTTGCTTGTTTTTGTTTATTTTTTATTTATTTATTTATTTTGGAATAGCTAACTGATTTGTTTGAGGAGAGACACGTAAACAGTACCTTATTTTGATTTTGACCACCTTCAGGAGAATCAAACTATTTGATTACTCATCATTTATTTATAAAATGAAAGTTTTCTGATACAGAATAGAACATTGTATAATCCTACAGGTTATGCCATGTGCTGCCTGAATGAAAATGGAAATTACCTGTAAAATTCCCTTTATAAATTCATAGCAAAGGTAGCCATTCTGCACTGCTATGAACAATATACATATAATAATGTATGTACATGTAATATGCATAATGTACATCTTACACTGCTGTAATCCACCTCTGCAACAAGAGAGGGTTCAGAGGACAAATCCTGTCTGTAAATGGGAAAGCCAGAGATGGGGCATTGCAGTCCCAGAGCAGAGGGCTGTTAGTGCAGAGCTGTGCAGTTACGGCCACGCTGAACTCCACAGGCTGGGGTTTTGTTTCTGAATTTACTTCCAGTATAACAGAGCCAATACCATCATGTTAAAGGAATCAACCATAAGCCTGAAAATGTTTGTGCCTCTCCTTCTTCTCATTCCTTCCCTTGCCCTCCAAGTGCAACAGAAAATAGACCAGCCCCACATAGAAATAAGATGTTCTGCTTCCTCAGCTCTTTTTTGTCTTGCTGTCAGAGCTCAGCACTGCCCTTGCATTCTGCCAGCTCTGCAGGTTCAGCTGTGCCCGGCGGTGTCTGTGCTGTCGCTCTGCTTTGTTCAGCTCCAGTCTGCTGATGAGGTGTCTCGGTGCCGGCCAGAGCAGCCCTGTGTGTCTTTTTCCCCTTGGCTGTGAGGTGTAAACTCCTGGGACGGTCTGCTCTGTACAGAGAAGTCTGAAAAGAGGAAAAGAAGACAAAGCCAGCTTGGATGATGTACTCCCAGAAGTCTTACTTTCTGTGAAGAAATAATGTAAGACTCTTGCTAAGATCTTTGGCCTTCTACCCCACACCTGGCCTCTCTGTTAATGCATCACCCAGCAGGCGGTAAGAGCGTGGGCCTTCACACGCTTTGTTTGGAGTGCTGCTTCCTTCTTGCTGTTGCTGGTTTGATATTTTCAGTTGTTCATCATTCAGGCACCATTAACTAATACCACAGGTCTTTGCCAGAAAGCCTGAAACAACTGGTATCATTGTTATTTGCAGCGTCTTAAACTTTTTCTAATTAATTTCTTTTTTTAAATTTGGTAGGTTTTGAACCCCTGAGGCATTTGTTTCTCAACAAGACTGCTGAAATAGGCCAACTTTTGCCTTTCTTTCTTACTGTTTGTTTATCCAAATCATGATGAAGGCATTTACAAAAAGCAATTTGTATGTGATCTTGGTGTACCATTCATAGCCTTCCCAAGGCCGAGTTTCCATGACAACTAATTAATAAAGATTAGCTTTTCTTATGGAGCGTAAGACTCAAGTACATCTTGTTTTGTGATGTAGATAATCTCTCGATCTCGTTTTGGAGGCTGGGTCTTGTCACAAAGATGCCACAGGCAATCTGTTCTGATTTATAGCCAGACCTGCAACACCATGGGGAGTGAAATCTTTTAGATGGTTTATATTTTCCCAGTTCTTAGGTCTTTCCACTTGCGGTTTGTTTACCTGTCCTTGGTAGCCTCCTTTGGTTTGAAGTATGTAGGAGGAACTGACACTCCTTAACTTTTGCTAACTTTAACTGAAGAACAACCTAGGTCTACAGAGAGCTAAATTGTGTTAAAAAATAGGTATTTAGGTAAAATGAATGATTTTATATTGATAATTATATAAAAGTTATCATAAAACAATGTAACAAAATTCTACTTAACATAATTCTTATTATATAGCATATATTAAGAACTGGAACTTCAAAAACAAGCTAGACTTTTTCTTCCAAATTATTTTCACTACGAAGAAACAAATACGTGATTCCATACTTAACCTTTTCTCAATTGTGAAGTTGCTAACAATGCTGTTATTTTTAATTTGTGGGAAAAGGGAAGACAGGCCTCAAAACTCTCTTATCCTTAAGAACTTTTGTGATGAGCTGTACTTGGGCAGCACCTGCTGTGTGTTTGAAGCACTCTTAGTGACACTTTCCTGAAGGGAAGACTATTTCCTTTTGTGTAAGGGTGAGCCAGGGGCAATTTGTGGTTTACACTTCATTTTACTCAGATAGCTGACCAACCTGAAATTCTTTTTGTTTGCTGAAGAGGAAGGTTTTACATTAAATCCAAGATGGTGGCTTTCCATCACCTGAGAACATAAGCTGTACCTCAATGTATTTCTAGTCTTTTTGTATCAGAACCCAACCCAATGAAAAAGCATGGTAGTCTGTCTTAAGTTTTGGGTTTGATCTGCCTTTGTGTCTGTGCCTTACCCTTTCGAATCAGTGAGGTACTACTTGGCAGTTCTCAAGGTTATGTCAGTCCCATGTTACACCATGAGAAAATTCTCCCAGTAATAACCATGTAGAGCTGTGTAAGAGTGGTAGCACTCTAGTGACTCCTCAGGAATTACACTTCAGCAAAATGCTCTTTTGCCTTGGCTTTTGTACCTCCTTATTGTGCAAAGCATTTTCACAAGCGAAATCCTTTTTCCTTCTGACGTTTAGTTACAGACCTGTTGGTTTGGGTTCATCTTTCAGTGAATCATCAGGTACCAGGGGCTTTCTGATGTGCTGTCAATAGACTGAGCTCAATTTTTTTCTATGATAAACCTTTGACAAAAATCTAATCTTAATAAGACCTGAAAAAATGTCTCCTGAATACATTTATTTTATCCCTCCCTTAGTACAGCAGGTTGTCTCACTAAGCTTGCAAGCCATAAGCAAGACCTGACTGACAAAACACTTTTCCACATGGAGACATTCTCCCTGCAGCCATTCAGTGCTGCATCCCATTTGCATGAACAGTGCCAAGTGCCTTGGTGCCCTGCTCCTCAAAGCTGAGAAAGAAGCCAAGACCACCCACACTTAGGAGGAAATGTGCATTTGCAAGCTGAAAATTAGCTGATGCAGCATATGTCATCATGGGAGAGGTCATTGGGCAGAGTGATGATAATCTGGAAGCTGGCCTGAAATTCAGTGAGAAATCACACTGCCAGAAATCCATGGAGAATCGTGTCATTAACTGTAGCACAAACATCTGATGGGCTAAATTCTCAACATCTGTTTTTTAATACATTGAATTTAGTCACTTCTTTGCTGCATCACTATTTATCGTCAACCAGAGAGCAACTGAGGTGTAGCCAGAGTTGCCTTTCTGCAGATGTGCACAGCTGGATTGGGCCCTACAGGGACAAGAGGAGCTGCCCTCCAGGAACTGTTCTAGCCCTTGCCTTTATTCCCTATGCCAACCACAGAGAGGGGACTGATTCCAGCGGGATGTCCTGCTGATGTCTCTGAGGCAGCAGGGAGGGTGCCATGAATAGAGAGAGCCCAAAGCTGTACCAACCCCAGGGCAGGGAACAACAAAGGTGCTTTCACTTCCCAACTGCAACTTGGATAAACTGTGGTCCATCCTGTCTCATTCCTTGCTGTGCTCTTGTTGTCTAAGGAATACCTCTGGACTCCCTAACTAGCATCCCAAATATTTGCATGACATGCCAGGAGAATCAGATGTCAGTGTAGAACACAATTATCCTAGAGAGGGTTTAACCCCTCCTTTATCTTAAACCACACTTGTGGAACTCCACTGCAATTAGTGTGTTTGTGTCAGTCAAACAATACTATTTTTTCTGGGTTTATAACATTTGTTCTGGGCTGATACTTTGCAAAGTATCACTTAAAAATATATGAATTCTGTTTTTGCTTCACAGTACCTTTGACTATCATCCTCCTGTTCCTCTCTCTCACAGTTTCTGTTTCTGTTTTGACACATCTCTGCTGTTTTCAGAGCGAATTTTCCACGTGATTTAACTCCAGGAGTTTGGTGTTTCGAAGGAAATGTCACCTCTGCTTCTTGCAAAGAACATTGTGAGCTGTGCAAGTCCAGAGGTTGCTGTAAATGCAGCTGACTTCCCAAGTAAGAAACATCCAGGAAAAATACAAGATTATTTCCACTACTTGACTGGAGAGTTCATCTCCAATATTTTGTACTGGAAATTGAACAGAGTTTGAAGTTCTGTGTCAGATTAGCTAAAGAAAAGGCTTTTCCTCATTTTGTAGATGCCTTTTCTCATGCTTGGAGATAGGTAACTCCTCGACCTTTAGACATTTTAGCCTGTTGGAATGTGTCCTGCTTCTTTTTACAAGGGTCTTTTCAATCAGATCAGTTTCTTGAATAAAAGTAAATGCACAGTTCTGGGCATGAGGAGCTAATGCTAGGCTGAAGTAAATAAAGCATCTATAGGCACAAGTCACTTTCTGGAGAGGTGAATATAGTGCTATGAAATTTGACACAGAGTGTGTTAAGAACAAACAATTTCCACTGCTGACATATTGAGACAATTTACATATGATTTTCAAAAGAGACTATTTTCAGCAGTTGGGGGTTAACAGGCTTCATTTCTATGCTCAGTTCATTTTCAGCTTGAATTTATGACCAGTCTATAAATTATTTAAACATAAAGAGCTCTGGCATTCATCCTGACACAATAGCAAACATAAAAAATTGCTGAACATTTGGTATCAGCATGAATTATTGTCATCTGTAGGTCTGGCACCTCAGATACTATCTCAGCCTTCAGAAAAACTTGTGCTTGAAAACAAGTCCTCAGGTAACCTGAATCCTCAGGTGACACCCTCCTGCCCTGAGGACAGGGAGGACGGGGCCAGGCCTTTGGCAGTAGGTGGTGTTGTTCCTGGGTACAGAGAGCAGCTGAGGCCTGGGAGCAGAGAATATGGAGATCTGGAGCAGGGGCTGTTGGGCAAAAGGGCTTTGGAGTAAAACCTCTCTTTCTTATCCATGTTTGCACAGCAATGCTAAATCTAAGTGATGCGATTATCAATATTTAAAAATGTATTTATCATCTTTCAAATGACAGGATGTTTTCAGGTTCTCACAGGTAATATCTATAGAAAAATCTGACAAAGACAATGAAATTTCTCTGTCTCGCTGTTTTTTTCTGAAAGAAACCTTTAATTGTGGAAGTAGAATAACCTTTACTCTCTGAGAACAGTATTCATCCTATTCCAGTCATTCTCATAAATAAGGCTTTCAAGAAAGAAGAAACAAGACTTTTACTTCTGAATCAATGGGGACCTTTTTTGCCCCAAAAGTTAGGGGAATAGAACACAAGGCTGTATTCTTGCAAGCGGGACACTATTAAACCCCACTGGAGCAAGAATTCAGCCGTGGAAATAAGTGAACCTTTTCAGATCTTGCTCTTAGTCACTCTCAGTCTTTGATGCAGAGATATAACATTATTTTAAAATTATTCCAGAGCTTGTCGTACAACTTCCAACATGGGCATTATAAATTCAAGCAGATGCCAGGGGAGTTATTTTTACCATTCTCTTGGAGAACAAGTCCTCAGACACTGGAAAGGAAAACTTCAAAGCTGTAACAGTCTATGGGGATAATTTGAAAACTGCATTTAGCTGCTTAAAAATGTCAGAACTCTGTGTTTCCTTGTGCTAGCTTATTGTGTATGTTGTACCATTTTGTTACCAGTTTATTGGTGTCTCCCTTCCCTGAGGCACAAGTTGTTCTGATAGAGAAAGCAAAGTGTGATGTGGATACTTTGCCCCTTTGGGATTTCCAGTTTGTGCTTGCAAACTTGAACTGAATGAGTTCACCCTCCTTGAACAGCTCAGTCTCCTTGGCAACACCAAAGGGAGAAAAGGTGTTGGAAATGCCTTTACAAACAGAGCTACTCTACTTCTGCACATATTCCTGCCAGCAAAGACTTTGGAGTGAGTCTGCCCTCTCTGTTCTTGCTGAATCATGGCACAGGCCTTGATCCTTCAGCCAGCTTTTTCCAGCATGGATAGAGACCACTGTGCCAGTTTTGACTTTTGATGGTTACTGAAAGTAAATAGTGTAAATGTGAAATAGGTTCTCATGTTTTGAGCAGCAGGGGACACTAGATCTTCTTGTTGTTTCTGAAGAACATGAAGAAGGCTCTGACTTAAGATGTTTCACAAACTGGGTGTTTGAATAGCAGATTATGCTCTTCAGGTGCCTGGTTTTTAGGTCATACTTTCTTCCCTCCACATAGCCTAACACAGCTTTATATCAAAGACATCTTTTGCATGCTGCTTGTTATCAAGCATATCCCTGCAGGACATGCCAATAAAGGGTTTTCATCTATGTGAAGTCCTCGTGGCTTAAAACATAGCAGGACTGCCAAAAGGGTTCTGCTTGAAAAGCAGTAGTTGAATTTGTTTTATGTGTAGATCATTGCTCAAAGTGAAAAGCTCCAATATGCTGTCAGTGCCTTTTATTCTTCTGACAAAATGTGTTGTGTTCCTCCTCTGAATTTGGAGCCTCAGCTACTTCCTCCAACAACAACTGGGGGCTCCTAATCCCAATAGTTTAGAGACAGGTCTTAAGAGTGCCCATATGCTGGAGTTTGATATGCCAATTTGTACATCTTGGTTATGCTTTTCAGAGTTGTACGGACAATCTTGTACTCAGTTTTCCAGACCTGTGAGCTGGAAGCATGTGGCCCGTTTCCATCAGAGAATCTCTACAGAGATGTTACCATAAAGCTGAGTCTAAACTAGCATGTCCTGACTTGTAACACAGACAAGGGATGCACAGCTATTGGCACCCACAACACATGGATATGAACTAACATTCCACCAGAAATGTAAGCCAACTAACAGGAAGCACTGGCGAGACTTGTATCTGAAATTCATCTTCCCTTTACTTTGAAGTTGAAGGAAACAGTGGAATAACGTGATGTTTGGATTTTCATTTTCTGATTACTCCTTGAACTGTTGGGGCTTTACAGTTGAAACTAAGACAATGGCAGCCCGGCTGCCAGAGGGAAACCTTCAGTGGGAAGTGATATCCCATGTATGAGTGTAGCAGCTGTCTGTGTCCTCCTTCAGGCAGAATTCTTAGTTTTGTCCTTTTGCGGTCATCTTCCTTGCTCTATTCTTGTTGTAAGGTATATTGTGGAGGTCTTTTAGCACAGGATAGGGCTTCACAACAACATGCTCTCCAGTTATGGACAGCTCCATGTGTCTGTTCTGGATGGTTTGTGAAGTGGAAGGGTAAGAGAGAGGATTGATATGAGTGGGCCCATGACAGAGTACAATAGGGTTTTAGCTGAACTTAATTGGTTACAACCAAATTTCGCTATTTCAGCATGACATATTAGTAAATAGTGGGTGAACTCTTACACAGAGCTGTTTCTGCAACCCTATGACTGATAAAAGTTGCAGGGCTATATTGGTGTATTGAAGTAGCAGAGGCATAGGGGAGTAATCTACAGACTGCAACAATTGTAAAGTAATGGTCCCTCCTTGGGAAAGGAGCAGGCTGTCACTGAAATAGTATCACTGATGGATGCTGGAAAAGAGAAGTATTTATAAGGTTGTGAAAGTGTCAGACCTTTTGAGGAAGGACAGCCTAGAGACCAAATACAATTGTATGGGCTGTTTTTGTTTAGCCTGTTCTTTTAAAACCACAGTTAGAGAAGACAGGCTACCTTTCTATTTTGGTAAATATTATAAAAACAGATATAGCAGGATAAGTGCAATACTGACATTCTTGCACAGCTTTACCTCTCGATCTCTTTTCTGCTTAGCACAGCCAACCCACCAGCAGATAAATTTCATGGACATGCCCATTTCTGCCAGTCAACGCAATAAGCAAAAATCCTGCCTGAAATCCTGATGGAACAGTGTCCCACATGGCAGCTGTCCAGATGTAGTTAATCAAATAGCTAATTATCTCCATGGTGGTGATCAAGCAGCTTTGACACAGAGCAATAGGCTTTTTTTGTGCAGCAGGCTAAAACTTTGGGTTTGGTGTTGGAGCTTAGAGAGGCTGTGTAAAAGCAAAAAAGAGAACAGTTTGGAGGTGATCCAGGGGAACAGCAAGAGACAGGAAGTATCGGCTTTAGCTGCTCTGGGTTGAAGCCAGAGGAAAAGGTACTGTTACAGTGCCTCCCTTGTGACAGAGAGAGCAGTGGTTTAGATGTTTGTGTCAGCCCATTTCTGGGGAAAGGGCTGGAGCTGAACTTTTGATTACCTGTGCAACTGTGATAACTGAAAAAAAAAACTGTTGGGAGTGGCAAAAATGGTGCTGAGCTGGTTTTGGCTGCAGGATTGTTCCCTGGGTTGTGATGGAGCCCAGCAACCCCAACCACTGGGCATATGGTTTGCTTTGGAGCTCCTCACTCCCTCAGGATGCCTGAGGAAATGTTTCTCTTACTTTATGACTTACTCCTGCCACTCACAGCCATGGAGCTGATAAAAAGGAACTAGAACAAGGCTGTATTTGCCCATGGACACATTTTTGGTTTGTATTTTTTCTCCAGTAACAGGAAAAGATATTTTTCTGCTGGTAAATGTCTGGAAAATAAAGACTATGTAGACTTCTCTTACTTGGGAGACCTACAAAAGTGTTTAATTTATCAGAGCAATTGAGGAAGTGTTTTCTGGAGTATTGTTGCATAATCTTGCATGTTTTTACATGCTGTATTTTGATATACACTGTGCTCTAGAGGATTATTACCCCCTGTTGAATTTCATGCCCAATGCACTTCACTTGGAATTGAATGTTTGAGCAAGTGAAATTTCTTTCAAACCACCTATGACTTGCACAGATCCAGTCCAAAGCTGCTTCCCTTGCCAAGCCCCATCCTTCAGTATGCCAGAAAACTTTCTCTATTTACTTTTACAGAGAGTGTTACTATCTTTCAGTAAAACCGCTGGTGTATTTGTGGAGAAAAACAGATACCCACCAGGTCCTTGCAAAGTTGGGAGTGAGGTTTCTGGTGCATCTTTGGCTGGCTAGAGAACTTTTCGTTCTTGGTACTATGCAGTTTTAGGTCAAGTAAATACAATTTCACCGTGTCAGAATAATCCAATTCTTCACTTCTGCCTGTCAAAACCCACTGCAAGACCCCTCAGGGCTGCAGAGGGAAGAGTGGAGTGTCCTGTGGCCGGGCTCCACCTGCTGCTGGCCGGGGCTTCCTGCACGGAGCTGCCTGTGCGGCACCACCCGTGTGGTGGTTGCTTCTTGTGCACGAATTAATAGCAAGGCCAGGAAAGAAAACTGCATCCTTCCTGACCCTGAAATTGCTTTCGGGTTCTCTCTCATGTGTTGATGTAAATGTGCAGCAATTTCTGCAAATCAATTGTGCCCTCTATGTCTCAGTAAGATTTGTATGTAGTACAGTATCTCCTCCTGGAAACTTCCTGAGATTTGATTTTCAACAGTTAGTCATCAAAATTAAATCTGTGGGTCTTCCTCTGTTGAGCATGGAAAGATAACAGGGCTGAGTTCTATATATTTTGCAGCATCATTTTATTAGTGCTGTTAAAAAATTTAGTGTTACGGCTGTAGTTCAATACAAGTTTTCTTCAGAAGTGCTCATAGGAGAGTTGATGCTGAGCAAGAAACATGAAAAGAAGGAAAACAAGGTAAAAGCTGTAATTCTTGTGCCAGCATGGTTTTGCCAAAAAGGAAAACTCTCTTTGAATGTTCACTATTACTTCCATGTTGAAAGGAATTTGATGATGCTTGCGTTACAGTTCAGGCTTTGTGCCTGTTCAGATGTGACTGAGTTTCCAATTTTATTTCTTATCAATTCTTTCTTTTTCTGCTCTCTCTGAACAGGGTGTCAGGACTCAGGATAGATTATGAGAGTCTGGAGGCTGTGTAAACCAGATTGATGCATTGAGCAATAAATGCTGTTTCAGACCACCAAGTGGCAGCATAAGCAGTTTAATTCTCTCCCTCTCTCATTCAGTTGTCTTTATTATGCTACACTGTGCTTTTAATCATAAGCCGAGAATGTAATGGTAGCAGAATGTGCTGTATACACCACAGTCAGGTGCTGGCTGGGCTATCCACGTACTGCTCAGGACTGAAACATTTTCAAGCCACTCACACTTGCTCTTCCAGTTCTGGGACTTGTTTGGGCAGAAATTTCTGCTTCAGAGCAGTTATGGGTTGCTTTTTTGATGGCCACTAGTGAAGAGGATGAACTGCTCACATTTAGTTTTCTTTGAGATGGACTTGTGCTTTCAATCCAGCTCTTAACAAAGGAAAAGCTGATGCATCTCTTGTGCTGTCATGGTGCTTTCCGGTCTCTGCAGTGACCGATGCTACAGTGGAAGCTTCCCTGGAGCTGAGGAGAGTCTGGACTGAATGAGCACTTCTCATTGTGAAGCTGATCACTCCCATCCATAAGCTTTGGTCTTTATTTTATGTTGAGAATTTTCCTTTCTCTCTTTTATCTTCTGGTGGTTCAGTATATCCTCTTTAGACCTTCTCATTATCTCCTGAAGTCTTTCTGTGTTCAGACAGATAATCTTACGCCCTGTCCCTCTCCCCAAGAAGAAAGAGTGGTCTGATCCAGCCTGAACACTGTAGAACCCTTCTGGGAATGGTGGTGCAGCTTATCAAACAACTGAAGGGAGTTCCACAGAGGGAATTCAGTTTTATTTCCTGCTGTACTCATCTTGCATTTCCATTTCTCAACTGAACATCACCATTCATTTTTTGCAATCTAGTCTGATCAAATATTTCAAATTGAAGCGGCTTGACAATTTGTTTTTGTTCCCTGAATAAATGACTGTAGGCAATTAACTATTATTATTTTTAAATAAACCACAGTTAGGGCTGGGATTGCTTTTTGTCATTTTGACCAGCAAAGCTGTATTTCTATTTATTTTGAACCCTTGCCAGTGTAATTCTGTCACCTAAGGAAACCTAACTTGCAGAAACCTGGCTTTGCACAAAGAACTTATGCAAACAGCAGCTTCACAAAGGCCCATGTTGGGAGTTCATTAACCACAGGAATGACAAGCTATTGTTGCATTTTCGTATAATCTCAGACTCTTGAGGTTTCCAGAGAACTGGACAAAAGTCTCTACCTCAGCTCAAATGTAAAACCACAACTGCAGTGCCTCAGCTGAACATCTCTTGGAGGCTGGATGATGAGAGTTGAAGGATGGCTTCCAGATACCAGGCAGCTGTACTTTGCTTTTGTTCAGTTTCTAGTTATGAGCACAAAGATGATCAAGAGCAAAGAGTAACAAACAGAGCAGTCCTTAAATGTGGAGAAGACAATGCCCTTCTTTTCACTAGCTTTGAGAACTTGCAAAAGCCCCATTTGGGGACAAACTTCCCATGGAAATTGCTGTTGTGAATAAAGCAGATTACTCTTCTGTTTGTTGAGGATGTGTATCTGTATTAAGTGTGGGTAAATCAAACTGTGAGTGTTGGCCTTACTTGTCGAGTTGGTTACTGTAGGTCTATGGGTATGTTTCCCCAGGGCAGTACATAGTTCCTGGCAGGCCTCATTCCAGAGTGATGGGGAGTGGGAAGATGCCATGAGCCTTCTCTAAGGGCGTCAGCAAACTGACAGGCCCTGTGGTACAAAGTGGGGTGAGTTCAGGGCATGTCACCTCCTGCGTGGTGCCAAGTGGTGAGTCTGTGTCTAAGCAGCTTCCTCTGATTCATCACTGCTTTTTGCTATCAGCTAAAGATAGTCCTTCATATAGAAGCTCAATCTGAAGAGTAAAATGTTGTTTTCCTTTCTCTCTGCTTGCTTTTGAGCTACTGCTATTCATCTTCCAGCAATCGTCACTATTGCTGGTTTCCCTCCTTTACCCACCCTTATCACTTTATTTCTTGCCTTCTCAGAAGGTCTCACTTGTGAGGGACTCCATTTCCTAGTACTGATTACACAGTGCTCCCTGCAAAAACACACCCAGAGAATCTCATATGAGGTTTAAAATTACTGTGGAGCAACTCTCCTGCATATAAACATGAGCTACAAATGAAGGATTTACTCCTTTAGTATAAAATCTTTTATTCTGTTAATCTGTGAAGAATCCCTGGTTCAAAGGCTCTGTAGTTTTTGGCTGAAAATTGCATGCTGAAACTCCTGCAGGGCACTTCCCGTGATTCAGGGCTATGTGCATGAGTGATGAAGAGGCAGAGACTTTGGGGAAAGCGTTTGTAGGCTCCCTGCATTTGTGTGCTCTTTGTAAGAAATGGGTGGGTTTGCATTTGCAATGTGAGTAAAACTGCTTAAAGGCAATGGGCAGGGCACAGTCCAGCTTTAGATATTCAGAGTTTCAGAGAAGCTGTGATAATCTGTAGTAGCAAAAAAAATATGGCCTAGTGTGCCTTTGTTTGAAGCAGTGGCACGAAGAATGTAGAAGCACTTTTAAGAGTAATATTGTTTGCCAGACAGGTGCAAGTCTGGCACATTTGTGCTAAGTATCAGATTTTACATCTGACATTCCTTGAAACATATTTCTGTCTGACAACTAGATACTGTGTCTGAAGGTCCTTAAAAAATGGTGTCTTATGCAGTAAGGGTAAGTTGCTATTCTAGTAGAAGTGAAACAGAGATGTAGTAAGTGCGCCCAAGCTCATTGTTCAGTGATGCTATCAAAATGAGAAGCCACATTCTGCATCGCAGACATCATCCTGAAAAGGCTTAAATACAAGGACTTTACACAAGAAAAATCCAAGGAAAACTAACAGAGACTCATCAAGCATCCTTTGAAAAGTGAAAAATGTTTCCATTTCCTTTTTTGGCAGGGATTTAAATGTTAGCATCCACCTTGGGATAAAATGCTTTTGAGAGAGACTGAGGAATAACTGTGCAATGCCAAAAAATTTATATTCTTGTAAACTAATCCTTAAGTAAATACGTACATTGTTTTGAGTAAAGTTGTACAAGTGTATATGTCTAAATGGATAGTGCATCATGATTTATAAAGTTCATTTGGTTTGTATTGTGGATTCAGTGTGGTAACTCGTGCTGGATTACTATACAAGGCTTCCATAAATAAGATGTGCTTCCCTCAGTGAGCTGTCCTGATTAATTATTAGGAGAGCACTAATTGATTTGGCAATGTTCCCTGTTATTGCTGACTAGTATCCAATTTTTCCCTGTGTTTGCATTGTTGTGGTTTAAAATTTTCATGACACAACTAGATGCCAAGTCAGCACATGTTTTCAGTCTATCTTTATAATGTCATGCCAGGCTTCTCTTTCTTTTATAGGAGAGAAAAGAAATAATAGTTATACAGTTACTCATAGGGGTGGGAAGTCTTTCACACTCTTCTTTCTCAAGGGCTTTTTTTAAAAATCACAGCTTAAAGCTCAGTCCTGTCTTGCAGTACTTTGGTGGATCTTTCCAGGCTGCTTGAGAAAGGTAACTTCCTTCACTTCCTGGTCTGTGGGGTGCAATTCCCTCCTCTCCCTGGACCGTGCCCTCCCCAGCACCAGCAAACATTCTGGCACTTTCCAGTGGATCCACTAAGCTTTCTGCAAAACACAATATCGATCTTCTAAATACTCTGGAAGTAGAGAAGTTCTTGAAGTTCTAGTCCTGCCCCAGCCAAAGACGTTAACTAGGTCCTCCTGTCTGGTGGGTGAAGGAGTGAGCTTTGCTTCCCAAGGTCATCACTACTACACTATGGTATTGTAAGTCATGAAGGTGGAAAGCAAAGGTGTTGTCTCTGATCACTTTGGAGACACAAATCCCCATGTACACATCAGCCATCAGCCTTTTCCAAGCCTAGTAATTGTCTCTGGCCTCTGACTTCTGCGGTGTTGGGAATAGAAGGAATGCACTTGGATCTGATCTACGGGAAATGTATTTTGTTTCCCCGGCTGTTGGCTTGGTGCACAGTTAAGATTTTTTTCTCAAATGAAAAGAATAACTCCATACATTTGAGTTATGTGAACTTTCTAATACTAGAGCTTTGAAATGAAATGTGCAGGATACACTCTACGTGTTTTGTCATCCTCTGGGAGCTCTGGCAAGAATGTAGCAGCCAAGGACTTGTTCAAAAATGTGGAAATTAACACTTTCAAGTTTCAGTTTTATATTAATTTCCCACAGGCTTGTTTTACACCACAGCAGATAAAGATGACAGCACAAATTCTGCAGCTATATCTTAGATTTAAGGTGGGAGTTAAGTGTACCTTTATCACACTGATCTCAGAACTGGCCCTGCACTACTGACCAGTTGAGGTTGAATGTATTAATGGTATAATTGATCTGGATAATCTTAATATTAATCTTGATACTAATATATTATTTTTGATTTCACCTGCTGTTTCTCACACTGTAGCCTAGAGAAATCTCATAGCTATCTACCCTTCCCTCTCCCTCTTACCTTTTTTCATCTTTCTTGCTCTTTCTTTTTTTCTTTTTTTTTTTTTTTCTCTTTTGATGCTTCAGGTTTTTTTTCGTGGGAAAACCTGAAATAAATTGTTGGTCCAGAGAGTGTGCAAGCAATAGTGGTTTCTCTGGGTTCTATAATGGGACATCAATTAAAGCTGAACAATGAAGCTTTTTGATCTTTAGGAAAAAAAACCAAGCAGGAAGTACTTCAGGTTTACCCTCAAACAATTGTCATTTATCGAAATACCAGTACAAGCACATCTTAGATGTTTCCTCCTCGTGGGCAGCTTTTGGTGCTTGAATATTAAAATGTTATTCCCTAATATTTGAATATTACAGCCTTTCTGCACCTGCCATGGGGGCAGCTACCATTCCTTCTTGGTCAGATTTTTTTTCTCAACTTCTCAATACTTAAAATGATATGGAAGAAAGAAGTACATACGTACAATGAAAAAAAGAAGCAAGGATATCCAGGAAATCCTGGGCCTACTCTCAGCAATGGTTATGTCTTTAAAAATAAATAATTATATTTATTTATGATATTATGTCAAAAGACAGTGAATTCCAGTGGAGTCACTCTCACCTGGTGGTCCAGTTACATAACGTAGCAAGACAAGGTAATGCTGGAAATGTGGCCAAGTCCAGCTGAATTTGAATTCTTTAAATCGCCTTGAGCCCCAGAGGAGAGGTCAAATCAGAACATTGTTTATCTCAGCTTGGTATAGAGAGTTGAGCAGTGAAGCAGACAGAGCATCCTGCTTTGGAAAGAAGCCATATTTTCCAGTGACTAATGAAAACAAAGAGGGCAGGGGTAAAAGTGGCAATTAGGCCATGGGAAAATGTGCATCTCATCTCAGAGTGCAAAGCTTCATTTGTACCTAGTTTAGTGCTGCAAGCTTGTTTGAAATTCCACTGTATGGTAACAAATCTGAACGTTTGCCTTACCTGAATATAAGCGATCCTATTGCTACTACCATGTACATGTCAATTGGACATCTCCTTAAAATTTTGCAAGATCACTGGTAAAAACAGGTCTCATGATTTTTTTTTCATTTTAAGAAGTGAAAGAAGGAGCTTCTCCCAGCTGAGGAGGTCTTTCGGCTCCCCCCAGCAGAGCAGACTCATACTTTCTGTCAGACACACTCATTTCAAGTTGCCTGATGAGTAATGAACAGTATTTTCTAAAAGCTTCTAGGTAGGACTGTTGGAGCCACAATCTGTCTGCTCATCAGAAAGCTTTTCTGGTGAGCAGCATGCTCATGGTGGCAGCTCAGGGGGCTCTTTCACTGGAGCAGTCATTTGCACCAAGCTTGCCATGCTGTCTCTCTTTCTGAAGTGTCTAATGATCACTTGGCACACTGGGCCCAGCAGCTACTGAAGAACAACTGGAAAAATAATCTTTGTCTACAGAGGTAGGTAGAAATAGAATTAATACAACTCCTCCTTAGCAGTAATTAGTGGCATGAGCCCTTATACTGCCTGGGCCTGATCCATTATTTGCTTCCTGTTATTAATAGACAAGAGAAAGGTGGATTATATGTGAAGGGTGGCTCCTGTCACCTTTGATGCAGTGATACCAGACTGAGTTACTGCACTAAGTAGATAGGGCATTTAGCAGATACTGGTCTTCTTGGCAGTGTAACACTCCTGAGAGCCAGCTCCATATATTTACAGTCTTGAAACCAATTGAATCCTTGCAATTGTAAAATAGTTGAGGTAGATTTTCAGTTCAGATTATTGAACTGATATGGTGCTGTAGCAGCTCCTGGATTGGAAGTAATGTAGGCATTTCTGAACTGTAACCAACAGAACTGATCTCCTCTTAATGCTGTCATTGTGAGAATTGTTGTTTCCAGGACATTTAGGTCATTCATATTAAATGCTTTGACATCTTATAAGAAAAGCTTTGTGGGACTACAGTAACATGTCATACTGTGGTGTCATGTTCTTAGTGTTACTGCTGCTCTAGTGAATACCACAATCATCTTGTCTGTCCTGCTTTGCTGAGATGCACAGTTTGTTTTTAAATCAGAAATATATGTATTAATCTCTATTTGTATGCATATATCACTCTAGATCTTGTCAGTACCTCCTTCTTTAAATCTCATGGCTTTCAGTGAAGCTGAGCATTGTCCCTAGTGAGCTTCAGTCACTAGAACAAGAGATTTGTGAAGTACAAACTATAGAGTTGTACTTATCAAGCTCATAGAGAACTGTTGCAGCTCCCAGTATTTACTGACATCCAGGTACAATGCCAGCCTTCTCCAAATCTGATCTTGTTAATTTTATGCAAATCTAATTTTATTTTTAATCTCATTATCTTTATTTTATACACCAATATTGACATGATTCTGCAGTGGAAACCTTAACAGTATATTTGCCTGTGCTGTAGAAAAAATGCCACGTGCAATTTCCCCCCATTCCTAATGTTGATGCTCAGTGAAGTACGTGATTAGAAAAGTCCTTTTCAGTTGATCATTTAGGAGTTGTTCTAATGCTGCATCTTCCTTCACTTTAATGCTCAGTGCATGGGCTGAGAGGGCAAATCAAACTGCTGTGTGGTATTTCAGCTTCCATGCACCACTCTGAAAGGCAACGTTTAGCCTTTCTAGCAAAGCTAGACAATTCTTACTGGGGGAAACCTGTGTGGAAATTCTTGGAGCACCTGGTTCCTTTTATTTACTGAATACTTGCAGATACTAATTTCCTACTCCATAGGGCCCCAGATGTCTTCCTGTTCTATTTAATCCAGACATCCTCTCCTTTCTTCAAAATCATAGAGTTCTTTCTTCAGGCATCTCAGCTGCAGTAGAGACAGTGCTGTGGCAGAGGCTGCCTCCCTGCTCCACTGTGTTCTTTCTGTGCCTGATCACATTCTTCCATGTGAAATTGAGGGTCCTGTCCCACAGATCTTTCTTGTAAGTACTTCTCCTAAACTTCCAGGTATTTCCATGCTAAAAGACAGGTCTGGGAAAGGGGAGAAGTTTTTTGTTTTCTGGAGCCTTTAGTGCAGGGATGTAACTGCATGTGTGTAGTGAGGGCAAGGCTGGAGGATAAAAAAACAAGGTACAGTAAGTAAAAGTTTGTGGCATGGCAGGGAGTGGTAGAGAAGGTAACAGACAAACCACAGTACCTAAGAGATAACAGGAAATACACGGTGCTTCCTAGAAAAGCCTTTGTGTTTACTATAACCCTGGCAGCTCTTGCAGGTTCCTGGTTTAGAGAAGAAGGCCCAGAGAAAGGACTTGCCCTTCAAGGACACTGGACTGGGAAACTTCATCTACAACCCCTTTGAGTTTGTTTTGTGTGGCTGATCTGGGTTTTCTCAGCTTTAAGTTATTGGATTTTCTGGCTTATGTTCCAATGACACTGAGATTTCAGTTTACATCCACTTGAGTGTCTGTCTTTCCTAAGGAAACCTTCAGGTAGATGTGTGTCATGGCTGGCTCAGGTAATTCAATACCTCTGTGCCTGATTAAACCTCAAGGGACTGAATAAATGTTGCATTCTCAAAATCTGGCAAGTACTTCGTTCCTTGGCTGTTGAATTCAGCAGACAGTGAAAAATTAGCCTTTGTCATGAGCAGAGGTACACACCTCAGAGATTTTTTTTTTTGGGTCAATATACTATTTAAAATAAGGAAAACCTTAATATTAGCCTGTAGATACTGTGTTACTCTTCCACCGCAGAGACTGCATCGCTTCTCAGCGAATTAACTGCTTTGGAAGGACAGATCTGCTTGCTGACAACCTTGAAAATTAGCTTCTCTGAAAACCAACAGATCTGTTTCTGAAGGCTTAACTCTGGAATGGGAGAATATTTGTAATAATTTTGGTATGGCATCCAAGAGAAGCCTTATGCATTTTTTTTACATTCCATGAATAGAAGGGAGATGTTTGTCAAGTTTTAAAAGTAACCAATACAGAAACAAACTTCTGGCTGTGCAGAGCTTTTTGTTTGGTACTCACAAAGTATGCTTGGCCTCAAAGTTGCACTGATGGAAGAAATTTGTCTAATTGTAGATCCTGGTATAAAATGACACAACAGGCTGCCCAGTTCTCTGCCATCTGGAATGCTACTGGAAGCCACAATAAACTGCAGAGTGGTAATACCTTCAGCTAAAGTCCAGTAGAGAGGGGATTTGGCCTCACAGCAAATCAGTCTCTTAATTTTAATCTGAGACCTCTTGACTGGGAAAACTCTATTGCTATTACAAGTCACATGGAACCCTGACACTATTTACAGTGATGATCTTTTTAATGCCTGAGCAGGAATATATAACATTAACAGTGTTGATTGGGAATGGATAGTAAAGGCAATGATCTTGCAAATACTATTCATGCTCTGGGTCTTGGGACAAAAACACAGGAGAGCATGATCTTGTTCTCCATTGCTCTGAAGCAATGAATTCATGAGTGCTGGCTAGGTGTGATGGCATTTGGTACTGGATCTGTCTTCCCTGAGGCTACTCAACATAGAGTGCAGAGACACAGAGACATTTCTTAAAATAATAGACTTAGTTGATGTGAAACCCATATACTGGCTTCTATAATTATTGAGGAGTTAATGCAGCAACCTAAGATGGGAAGTAGCTCAGAAACTGGTGCCTCAATGCAATTGTGCAAAAGATAAAAAGCCAGGAGGTGTGGTCATGATTATGTCAGTAGTGTATTGCTGGGCCATTGAGATCCAAATATCCATCAAATGTTGGCAAAGTGAAGGGCATGCTCCACAGCCAAACTGCTTCAAATATAGACTTCTACAGGTTAAAATTTTTAGGTCCAGTTAGTCCTGCAGATTTACAATCTACTGTGTGATTTTTTCAGCCAATACAACATCCAGTCTCTGTAACTTGCCCTTGCCTGATTGTGTTATACTCATGAGCCTTGTTTAATATGGTCAGACACCATAGAATTGGAAATCTTTTAAAGGAAAGGTTGTGTTCCTCAATTTTCTATCACAAATTTAGAAAATCCTAGTGCCTTATTTACAAGGAGGGCAAAGAATTATCATTGTTCTTGGCTTCAGTCAGTGACAGCAGCACCAGAAGTAATGCACTTCCGTGTGTTTCTGGTTTTTCTAGTTCAAGTATGATATCTCTTGGTATGTGAGCAAGGGTGCAGTTACTGTCAGAACAGTAACACAGGCAGTCCCTGAGAACTGTCTTGGCAATGGCAGAGAAAATGCCTCTTATGAAGGGCGGCTGTAATTAGTGTTGAAAACTTCATGTTCAGTCACACCAATGTAGAGCAAAGTAATAGTTACAGAAAGGAAGGACTTGACTAAAATACCATGTTTGTCATTCAAGCTGTTTTTTTTTTTCTTCTCTGTAATATCGTATGTTTGTTTATATTCCCAAGCCAACAGAGTTCAGAGTATGATGGAAAACAGGAATATCTCATCTGCCTGCTTGGGTTTGTCATGTGGCATCATGGTTTTTAGATGAGAAGTTTCAGAATGGTAATTGTGCAGTATATTACGTCTTACTCAAAGTTTTTTTGCATATTTCTGTCCCACAAGTGTTCTTATCATGATGAGGCATGATGTGATTTAGTCATGTTTTAACAGTGAAGTCAGAGCAACTGAGGCTTAGGGTGTAGCCAGCTCTTTATCCTTCATCTGTTGTCCTGTTAATGAGCCAAGTATCCTGAATGGCCATTTCTCTTGACTCACAGTGTTGCACCCAGCACGGGGCAGCTGTTGGCAATGCCAAATACACCTGTGTGAATTGTAGGCAGTATTATCACTTGTATCAATAGGATTAACAGATTGCTGTCTGTGTGTGAGGGCATCATCACTATATCCAGTTACTTGCAGTCACATTAGAGCCAGGTCAGATGGCCTGTGTTTGACCCAGCACGGTGTAGAGGGTAAGAGCTCTTAGTTTGAAAAGCTGATGTAGTTCACACAAGGTCACTCTGCAATGTATTTCCTCTTAACCCAACCTGATTACTTTACTTGACTTTCACTAGTTCACAGTAAAAGTCTTTGAGTATTTATTTTTACAGGCAAGTTTTCCAAAGGAGGCATCAAGATTCAAGTCTTCATGTTTAAAAATCCATCCTGAAATTTTGTGAAGGAGGTCACTTTTTGGCATCATCCTATTGGAACTTGTTTCCTCCTTTGTGAAATGAGAAAAAAAACAGCCACAGAGGCCAGGTGGATTTGTAGTCTCTTGTGTTTAGCTCAATATCCTGTCTCTGTAAGTGATTAAAATAAGATGTCCAGGATAAGGTATAAAAATATAGAAAACACATTGTGAGACTTCTCCTGAGCATTCTATCAGCTGTCAACAGTTTGGCTCAGGCTCTTCCTCAGTCAGAGTGGCCCTTTAAATAGGGTTGTTGTTAAATGTAGGATTGGTTATCAAGAGCTGGGCTGGCAATAGCTTTTGACTCCTTTGGACTTGTATGTTCGTTTCCAGAAGCTGCTGAAGAAAGGGGCATGGGATACTGAATCCCTAACTCCCTATCCTGGGAGTCTCATTTATTGTCAAAAGCAGATCACATCATGTCTCTGAGCTGCCTTTCTCTCTGTGATAAGGGGAGTACTGACCTAGGGAGGAATGAAGCACAGCGTGAAGATCCTTGATATGTTAAAGAATGTCTCATTCAGTCCAGAAATAGATTTGTAACAGTAGGATTCAGAGTTCATCCCTTCTGCCTCCCTTCTGCACAATTATTCTTCTAGGTCATCTAATCTTTTAAGAAAGGAAACTTTTCTTCACATTCCTCCAATGTGCATGAATGGCAATTTCCACTGAAGGAAAATCCTTAAAACATTTATTATATGGCTGAAACGTCACAATATATTAATTTTATCTAATATTATCAGTGTATTTCACTGATAGTTTTTTCCAGCTCTAATAAAGAGCGCTTAAGAGTTTTACTTTATAGGAATTCAGTCAAAAGTCTTGTGGCTACACACAACAGTACACTGGAGTGTTCCGAGCAAAGCAGTTCAAAGTACTCTGGTATTTTAAATTCTGTGTAGATTTTTGAGTTTACCTTCATTTCCTTTTTTCACTGGGCTTACTACCTTCAAGTCAGCTGACCTCATAAAAATAGTGGACACTGAAAATTTTGAGTGGCAGAAGATATGCCCATGGGGTAAAGTTTAGAGTTCTTGTATAAAAATAACAAAAATCTGTGTAATTAATCTCTGTACAGTAAACCTTAATCCTAAAAATTAGTCTGAGACTGTCCAGATTAATTTTAACCTAAATCCTCCTTTAATAAATTGCTGGGACCATACTTTTTAAACCTCTTAAAGTTCAAGTCTTTGAAAAATGCAAAATCTGTTGAGTAATTCAGCATTCCACCTCTACGTCAGCTTGTTGTGTGACCAAGACTTTACTGGAAAAGCTCGTGTGTTCCTGCTAAAGACAGTGGACAGGTATAGGTATATCCGTGAGCTTCTCCAGTATTGCTCAGGAATACTTTTGATCTAATGGAGTTGGCTAGTTCATTGAGAAAAGGCATCCTAAAACTACGATCATCTTGGCCTATACAGGGATTTGCTGTAGAAAACCATTTACTTCTCCCTGACTACAGGATGGGATGCACAGATCTCTCAGTCTCTTTGACTGGGATACATCAGGCACCCACTAAAATATGAAAAACAGTTAAAAATTGTTTTTTAGTACCATACATATTCACAAACTTGTAAGGCAAACAAGACATCTCATCCTTCTTTCTCATTATCTTTCCTACAACACACACTTTTGGGGTGCAGTGATTCTAGTTGTTCCTGCTATGTGATTGCTCAGAAAAGCTCTAAAATGGAGGCAGCCACTGGCTCCAACTTGAGAAGAAGAATTGCCCATACAAAGGTCTTTCTACAGTCCTACTGCTCTCACATGTCTGTGGGACTGGTTGCTGTAAGCTCCTAGTGAAATAGTGCCCATTTGGAACAGGTCAGTGGGGTCTGGCACCGTTCTTAGGGGTGATTGTTAGACTTGGAAAAATAAAAAGCTGTCAGCCTGTGTCTGTGGAGGCAGACATGGGTCAGCCTTGGCTGCCAGCACCATCTCATTGCCGGTCTGGTCCTGCTCACTTTCCACATATGCCCTGTTGGCATGTGGGAATTGTTTTGCTGGTGAAGATTGTGCTGTTAATTATTGTTAGCAATATGCATAAAACCATTAAACCCGGGGTTTGTGTTTGATTTCCAGTAAACATTTGACAAGCTTTAGTTTTAGGGCATGCAACAAATCTTTCTAGCAGGGGAGTCAGTCTTCCCATCACATCTTCTTACTTCCTTCCCATTTAATTTTCCCTTATGCTCATCTGCCCCTACCCTTTCTGCCTGTATGGGAGGAGCACTGCATTTCCTGCCCTGCCAGACAACCTGGGCTGGAAGGCAGGAGTCCTTTGGGTGGCAAATCCAGAGGTAGTGGGACTACCAGTGGAACTGTGCAGCAGTTGCAGTGAAGACTGGGGAATTCCCTTTGCATCTTGGTGCCGGTTACTGCTGGAACTGTGAAATCTCTCAGATTACTGCTGTCAGGGACTGATTGGGAGATTTGGCTGATAAAGATGCCTGAAACCTGAAGGCTCTCTGAGGACTGTTTTCTCACTTTGAATGTGAAAGATCAGAGGATTTTTACAATCTTGGCTTCAGCTACCTTGTTTGAAGAAACAATGAAGAAGATTTCAGGGCACATTCAGCCCAGACAGAGCATGGTATTACAGAGCTTCCACAGGCAGCCAGGTGAAACTTTCAAAACAAGCAAAGCTTTGGCACTACAAGAATTGGCATCAGTCTATGCTTTTGGCTGTTGGCAGGAAGAGCGGATCCTGGATCAGCTGATTGACAAAGCAGCAGACCGACGAATCTGGGAGAAGCTTTTGGTGGAACTTGATACTTGGACTCTGGCCCAGACAGTGGTGCTGGGATCACAGATGGAAAGAGTGTTGCAGAAAATTTGCCCTGGGTTTATTTCAGGTCTGACAAAGCAGTGGGAAAACTGGAGCAGCAGTAGTAAAATCTGGAAGATAAGAAATTATAATTGCTGGAATCAGTGGTACTGCTGGGGACAGAAGAGGGCTCCAGCCCTCACAACAAAATATGATCAAGAGAAGCAAAATCAATTCATCCCATTTTGTTACAGCCCAGTGGCATTCGCACCATTTATAAGGAGACAGCACTTGGGCTGGCAGCTGAGATATCCTGCAACTTCAAATACAAACCCCAGGAGAGTCAGGAACTTTCAGGTAGGCTGCTGATTGCAAGGTG
This sequence comes from Serilophus lunatus, assembly GCA_013399895.1. Taxonomy (NCBI): domain Eukaryota; kingdom Metazoa; phylum Chordata; class Aves; order Passeriformes; family Eurylaimidae; genus Serilophus; species Serilophus lunatus. The sequence continues at coordinate 49,211 of VXBA01005309.1, forward strand.
CCTGGGAAAGAGGGACATAAAACTAAACATGGGCAGCTGGAACATGATGGCTCAAACTGTGGGCCTGTTGCTCATGCAGAGTCCCAACTCCACACTAGGTTGCAGTCCTCCAGGTTATACTGCAGTAGTTGAGCACTTAACTGAAAACCTTTCCTCTCTGGAATGAAGGTATTGACTGCATAGTGTTACATGCCTGACTTTTGCTTTTTATCTTTTTTGAGACAAATCTTGCATGAAGGCTTTTGGTGAGGTGCTAACAATTGTGAGAGCAGTGGTTGCACTGCTTCTGGTGTATTGATGTGTTGGCTGGGGGCTTCTGTTAAAGGAGATGGCAGAGAAATAATTTTATTAATGGAGTTTAAGAGGCTGTCTACTGCTTGAATAAAATCTTCTTAACTCTTTATAACACATAGGAATAGAACTCATTTCTGTAAGAGCTAATATTTGCAGAAATTTCCATTACTCCATAGTCATTGTGCTTTGAAAGGATTGTGTAATAGAGTATCAGATTTATATAGATGTCTGCAAATGAAGATTATAAATAATGGCATATAAGATGGGGACAGGCCAGTGGGCATCACAGATTTGAGTCCATATCTGAGGCACCTGTCAAATTAGACTGAGTCATAGTCACTGGGCTCTTTTCTAACAAGGCTATCATCACTGGGCTGCACAGAAGCAAGCTGAAGTAGTCCTTCTCTAAAAGACAAAGAGGAAATAGGGTTTGTGAGTGATTGGAGATGTTTCTCCCAGTGCTGCTTGCTGAATCCTTGCTGAATCCTGTGCCATGATCTGAACAGACAAGCTGCATCCTCTCACAGCTGCCCTGTCTTCCCTAAGGCAATTATTTGTGATTAGCTACCCTAATGTAATTAAATGTTTAGGCTGTCCTGAACAATTGAATATTGTACATCTAATGCCTGTTATTAGTGCTATTCCTGACAGGCAATGAAAACAGTATTGAAGTTAAAAATGTCTGGTAGTCCTTGTGTATTCAGCACTGAAGCAAGTGAAAAGGCTGACTGAAGAGAAGTAAGCTGTAGTCAGAAGTACTCTGACTTGAAGCAGTGCCAGCAGGATCTTCAAAGACTTGAAAATGTATGATTTGCATCTTTTTGTTTCCTTTTATATGTCACTTGATCGTTGTGGTTAAGAGCAAAGTTGAGCTCTGTTTTGTTAACCAAAGTTTACAGCTTTTTGGATGTTCATCCAGGTCTGTGTGCCATTTTTCTTGAACTGACCTTAACAGGGTATGAAATGAGACACAACTTTTGCAAAACTTTTCTTTTTGACCTTGTGATACTTTTAAGTCAGTGCTGTGCCAAGCAAAATCTTTAGGTAGGCAGCTATACTTACTGTATTCCTGATTCTACTGAGCTGAAAGCTGGATTTTGGCTTAAAATGCGAGTTCTCTGATCTGATAATCTTTCAAATCACAAAATATGAAGAGTTCGAAGGGACTCACAAGGATCATCAAGCCCAACTCTTAAGTCTGCACAGGACCATCCCCAAGAGTCACAACATATTCCCAAGAGTATTGTCCAGACACATCTTGAGCTCTGTCAGCCTTGGTGCTGTGTCCACTGCTCTGGGGAACCTGTTCCACTGTCCAATCACCCTCTAGGGGAAGAACCTTTGCCTAATATGCAACCTAAACCTGCCCTGACACGACTTCAGGCCATTCCCTGGGGTCCTGTCCCTGGTCCCCACAGATATCAGTGCCTGCCCCTCCTCTTCACCTCACAAGAAGTTGCCACTGCAATGAAGTCTCCCCTCAGTCTCCTCTTCTCCAGCTGAACACAGCAAGTGCCCTCAGCTGCTCCTCACANACATGCTTCCCCTCAAGGCTCTTCACCCTCTTCATTGCCCTCCTTTGGACTCTCTCTAATGGCTCAGTATCTGTTTTGTATTGTGGCAACCAAAACTGTCCCAGTATTGCAGGTGAGGCCGCCCCAGGTCAGAGCAGAGCAGGACAATCCCCTCCCTGGCCAGCGATGCTGGGCCTGATGCCCCCCAGGGCACTGCTGGCCACCGACCAGGACCCCCAGGGCCCTATCCTGGCACTGCTTTCCAGCATCTCTGGATGTCTGTCCATACATCTGGGGTTGTCCCATCCCAGGTGCAGAATCTGGAACTTTCCCTTGTTGAACTTCCTGTGGTTGGTGATTGTCCAGTCCTCCAATTTGTCAAGGTCTCTCTGTGGGGCCTTCCTGCCTTCAAGGGAGTCAACAGCTCCTCCCAGTTTTGTGCCATCTGCAAACTTGCTCAATGTCCCTTCCAGTCCTGTGTCCAAGTCATTGATAAAGATGTTGAGGAGCACAGGGCCTAAGATGGAGCCCTGCAGAATTCCACTATCGACAGATCACCAGTCTGGTGTCATCCCAGTCACTGTCACCCTCTGTGCTCAACCCATGAGCCAATTGCTCACCCACTGCATGATGTGTTTATCCAGCTGTGGGCTGGACAGCGTGTCCAGAAGGATTCTGGGAGAGATAGTATTGAAAACTTTACTGAAATCCAAAAAGATTACATCAACTGGCTTCCCTTGATCAGCCAGGTGGGTCACCTTGTCATAGAAGGAAAGTTTGATCAGCAGGACTTTCCTCTCCTAAAGCTGTGCTGGCTGTGACCAATTACTGCACTGTCTTTCAGGAGCTTTTCAGATCTTTCTGTGCATTCAAGTTAGCACTGGCTAGCTGAGGAATTGTGGTGTGGATTGAGTAACTGGACCTTCATCACCTCTGACTATTTCTTGACACAAGAAGTAATTTATTACCTGGGGAGATACACAGGGCAGTTTGGGAACAGTTGAAGAATGAATTACTTGATATAACCACACCCACTGCCACCTTCTCCTCACAATCCTGTTGCCCTGGATTTTCTTCTGCAAGACCTTTTCCTTCTTTCTGCATGTCGCCCAGTTGGAAAAATTGTGTGTCAGGATTTATTGCATCGTCTCTCACATCCTCCAGCCTTCTCTCTAACCATACAATGTGGAAAACCAGGTCCTTCCCACTGAAACAATGAGTGACATGTTCATTGAAGTTAACACTTTCAGGGCAGCAGTTTCTGCTCTGTTTTTAAAAAGGATAAATTACTGCTTCATTGCTAAGTGTAGGAAAGCCAAAGTGAACACTTGCTACAATCCTAGAATCTCCCTTGGTATTACATGGGTATGACAGACCAAGGAGCTGTTCCTCCTTCTGAAGAACTAACTGGGTAGAATTTGTGATTCTGGACAGAAATACATAATGCTGTCTTCCAGTGGAAGAATCTTAATCATAATATACGTTTTCCCATGAGACAGAGGGACAACTCAGATTGTAGGGCAGATGTGCCTAGATGGATTGTGCTAAAGGACTTAGGATATGGGTAATTTCTGTCCCCTTGGCTGTTTTCTTTATCATATTAAAGCTTTGAGACTTGAAATAAGAACCTTAAATTATAAGTACTAGGTGGTACATGTCATTTTGCACTGTGAGGTTTTCTCTAGGCTAAGCAACAGGTGTGGTTCTTTCAGTCTTTTGTTGTATGTCATGTTTTCTGGATCTCTCATATATTCAGTGGACATTCCTTGGCCCATTCTGAGCTCTGCAACTAATACTGCAGAGAGCACTGTGGGTTGCTTGCAGGCCTGGATTGCTCTGGGAGTTCCTTGCTTATGACTGCTCTTCTTGTGCCACCTCTGTTACAATGGTGTATGCCCCAGGCCTGTGTATTGCAGTAAAATAAGTGAATAAGCACCTGCAAGATAATAATTACTGAATTAGAGGGCTACAAAGAGCCAAAAATGGTCTTCTTGTCTGTTCTACCACCAGAGATCAGCTCTACTCATGTCATTCCTGTGAGGTGTGTTTCAAACCTGTACTTAAAGACAGAAAGTGATGGTTCTGTTCTATCCTCTAGGCAATCTGTCCCAGTTTTTCATTTTTCATACTGTTGGTGGTTTATTGATTTTGTTTAACTTCAGTCTTAACTGCTTCAATTTAAATTCCTTAAATCTTGTTTTATCTGTCATACACGGGGAGAGGAGATTGCTATCTTGTATCAGCAGTTAAAGACTGTTTTCATATTGTATTCTCTCTCTGGACTACACGTTGTACTTTCAGTTCTTTCGTTCTTGTTCTTTTGACTATTGCCATTTGCTCCATGTATCCCAATGTAGCATACACATCAAGCTTCCTTAAAGCTTCCAGCCAAGGCCACATCTGTGCCAAGCTTCTCTGTGCCTCTGTAACTACTGTACGTATTGTTTTAGCCAGATCCACTGTTGGGAGTGTCAGAAGATCCCTGGAAGCTGCTCACATGAATGAGACATGAATGTGGCAAAAGCAAAGCACAGCTGGTGGTTACACTAACTTACCCATCTAGTGAGTCAGTATATCTAATCAAAATCATATCAAGGGACATCAGATGAAGTCATCACTGGGACAAAAGGTTCCTGAGAAAAGACAGAACCTCAGAGAGAGAAGGGGACATTTTGGTCACAGATTCATACAACCCTTGTGGATTTTGAAAGATAAAACAGGGCTTATGTGACCTCAGTTCATCTTGTGAGTGAGAAGATTTCATTTCCCTGTGCTGTCACTTAATCTGTTATTTACAGTGCAGCTCAGAGGTCAGGAGGTGTTGCCATTGTTCCACAGAGAAGGAACAGAGATTTAATCAGGTATCAAAACTCAAAGGAGGAGTAAGACATTAAGCTGGATACTGAGGAGCTGCATCTAAAAGCACCTGAGCCACTTCCCAAGCCCCAGCAGCTGAATGGCTTGGTCCCACCTGTAATAGTGTGCAGTACATGTCAGCATCAGTCTGTGTCTGCTGCCTTGGCAAGTGTCTGTCAACAGTGTCTGAAAGGCTTACTCTTCCTTATAGTGGAACATAGAGAGGGGCTTGAGCCTGGACAGGAGCAGTGCACCCTGATCCCACACGCATGAGCTGCAGATCAGGCCTAGGTTTTCTCCTCTGTTTACACCATATTTTCTGTGAAGAGACCTCAATCTTCAGAGAGATATAGACTCCACAGAGAAATGAAAACATAAAAATGATGAGCAGGGTCTGAGGTGGTTTAATGCCTGGTTTAATGCTCTGCTGCAGATGCTCTGGTATGACTAGAGCAAGTAATTGACTCTGAATCTGTAAATTAAGATAGTACTTCCTCCCTCTCCCCGTTTCCCTGCCTTTATCTTACATAATTAGAGTATCAACACTATGGGCCAGACACTCTCACCGTGTTTTTATCCAGCACTTACCACTATCAGGTCATGGGCTTTGTAGCATCTGAGAACTCAGCAGTAGGATGTGCCAGAGGAAGGGTGTTTGGTGTAATCACATTGCAACAGGACTGATAAAAAGGAAAAGCATGGCCACAGAAACATTAGTTCAAAAGCAAACAGCATAATGAAGGAGCTGCTACGGTGAGTGAATTGGGCAATTTGTGATGATGTTTCCAGAGGAAAACAAGATTTCAAGAGGAAGTCAAGAAAGATAGGATTTGGTATCAGTCACTGACTCGCACTTCCCAGGCTTTATGTAGGCCCGTCCCTTCGAAGCCCTCTTTTAATTAACAGTCTGAATTATAACTCTACAGACTGAAATTCTCAATTAAACAGAGAAATCCCGTGGTTCTAAAAGTGGGCTGTGTATTTAGATTATAAGATAAACAAGCCATATATTTCATGACCTTGAACTTCCAATTTCACTGCAGTCCTATACTTGAACACTGAATTGCTGAGGGACACTGAACACTGATTATTGAGGGAATACTAGTGGATATCTTATGGTACATATATGTGCCACATATAGTACTATAAATGTGCACACGTACTTAGGATTTCTTGTCCCACTCTTTGTCTTTAATGGAGTCTTTTTTTCCCAGTAGCTTTCTTCTTTAGAGGAGTTTGTCCTGTCGTTAAAATATTTGCTGTCTTTCTACTCCTTTGATTCAGTATTCCTTCTGTAATTTCTCAATGGCACTCTGAAAAAAAAAAAAAGAACTGCATTTAAAAAAGGTAAACATATTCTGTTCTAAAGTGTACTCACAAAAATGTCATTGCAGCAAGGTTACAGTGGAAGGACACACCACCACACCACTCACTGCCTGGTCTTCTACAGCAGAAATCACCACTTCCTTCACCAGGAATCCTCGATGTTCCCACTCGGCTAAGTGGTCAAGCATGCCCTTAAACATTCAGAAAGGAAACTAACAGTGGGTGCTGTGTTCATTTAGCAGACAGTAGCGGGACAGAATGATCTTTTAAAGAGTATACAAACTTCCACTGATCACAGGATGTCAGTACATGAGGCTCTTGAGCTGCAAAGAACAAGAGTCCATCACGGGCCCTGTCTTTGGAGGATTCACACAGTTCTAATGTAGGTCTTTCGGTCTTTGCACAGCTTAGTGTGGCTTCTGCCACATAGCTTCAATCTCCTCTGAAGGTGTATCTGCCTTAGAGAAGGGTTAATGGTAAAATTTGGACAGAGGTCGATTACATTTGCCTCCATGACTCTGAGGCAGGAGCTTCCCTGTGGCCAAGTGAGCTGAATTTCCATTTTAGCACAAAACGGTGTTTTCAGGAGGCTTAGTACCCCGTATCATGACAGCAGTGATGTTACCTGCTCCTATCTTTACACTGTGTCTTCAACATGAACGCAGTATCTTCTGATTTTCCTTTTCTGAGACAGTCCTGAGCTTTTCACTGCTAAGAAAAAGTAGAGGAAGGTCGTGAGGTAGGAAGAATATTGACCTGCTATTATAATGCAAGCAAAATATATCCCAGTTTTCATTAAAAGATAAACCAGCAGTCTAACAATATAAGCTTTCCATGTGCCGAGGGCAGCAGCACGATGAAGCAATGAGCAATATATTCCCCTTTAGATTCGCCAGCAGAGGGAGTGTTGCAGTGCAATGAACGCAGATCGTGTCAAAGAGCAGGGAAGTTGCTGGAGACTCGCTTTTGGCTGTTTACATTCCAAATTTTATTTGATGTACTATATTGTCATGTTTACAAGAAAAAAAGATATGTTTATATTTTAGCACAATAAAAATATTAATTATTGGTACAGTCTACACTTCACGCTTCAAGAGTGAACCTACAAAGTCAGTGTCTTAGCTAAAATGTAGGATTTCTTCTGGTACAAATCAGCTGTCAGTTTGTGAGAATAAATCTACAGATATTTTCATAATAGTTCTGTCTTATATTGCTGTATTGATAAAAATGTATTTTTGATGCAAACTGCAGTTAATAAAACTCAATGGAAGAAATAAACCACAAATACAAGTTACAGGGAGCCATGAACTGTTCAGTCTTGTGCAATCATATTGTACAAATGACCTATCTTGCATAGTTATCTTCTAGCTAACACCATAAATCTTTTTGCCTGCTCACTGCCTCGCCTCTTCATCTGCTGAGCAGTCCTATTTGGCTGGAGCTAAAGCAGTGCTGAGGAATTTGATGGTGAGCCACTTGCCCTGCAGCACCGTGAGACACTGGAATGCAGCATGTGTTTATTAAGGGGAGTGTGTATTCCCCTGTGCAAACCGCGTCCGACCAGGTGCCTCTGTCACCTCTAGGTGGCTCCCAGATGACACACACTGGGATCTCCCACACCTGGGCCAACGTTTCTGCTAAGCTGCATATGGTAATAGGAGTGTCAAAGGGGGAGAGAATGGGCTCGGCTTTGCACTTTAGAGGTGTTTTCATGTTGGAATTAGCTCGTTGAAAGGAATCGGAGAAGCTGTGTGGAGTGCAGCGGGCCCACTGCCTGTGCTATTTTTCTGCTCTTGCAGTCCTGTACTGATCAAGTGCCATGAGACAACATCATGGTGGAGGCCCAGATGACCTCTGGGCCAGGTTAATCAGGGCTGTATTGTTGGAACACTGAACAGAAGCAGAGCACTCAAGCTGGCACTCACCAGAGCTGTGTGCAGTTGCTCACCTTGCCAGCTGATCTGGGAATTGCTTGAACATTTGGAGGCCTTCAAGTGAAGGCACTAAATGCAACTAGAGTAGGACACATATGGGTGGACGTCCACATGTTGTTCCCTCATGCTAGTAATCATTAGTGTAGTGCAAGTTCTCACAAGTCAACACAACTGGCTTTGAGATATTTTTGGCAAAAAGTAACTGCACCATTTGGGAACAATGAAAATTCCATCTTTTGTAGAAGAGGGAGATATGTTGTTTTAATGACTTTATAAATGAATGAATGGTTCTGTATATAAAAATGTTACCACTTAAGGATGAAGAGCCCTGCAAACAGTGCTATTGCTGTGTAGAGATGATTAACAAAACATCTGTGTCACTAAACAGCTGAAGGACTTAGTGCCAAAATGACTTTGGAATGCCTGTACATATCTGCACTGACTGAAGCAAGAACCTCCTGGGGAAGTTCTGCTTTCCTCATCCATCTGAGAATTGTGTTTCCTCTTGTGTATTTAAGGTGCAAATGTTTGTGTCCTGCATCAGAAACTGAATATGTTTTGCAAGTAAAATGTCATCATGTGCTATGGAGCACTCTCCTCACTACCTGCAGAAGATTTAATTTCCAGTGTCTTTCACAGTGCTTGTTGAATTGCCTTTTGTACACAGAGCAGAATCACTCTGAGGTTTCAGAACCACTGCTGACAACAGCATTCACTGCTCAGCAGTCGTCATCAGGGCACAGTGCTGCATCTGCTCTTCTTCATGCTGCTTTGCTCTTTATAAACATCTGAAGCACCTATAATATCCACCAAAATGACAGACAATTCACAAAAAGTGTTTTTCTGCTGACTGAGAAACCAAAGTTCTGTCTGAAGTTAATGTCTTTGAATCTACTTCCTCATTAACTGTAATAAGGTTTGTTTTTATGAGGCAGTAGTAAATAAAGGCAATTTAACAGAAGACCTTGGGTATCTGGATTTGATCAGGAAGATAATTTGAGGCATTGAGGACCTTATATGGCTATTTTACATGATGTTTCCTTTATAGGTTCTAATCTGAACCTCTGCTGGGTCATCCTTCCAGCTGTAGTCCATCAGTGCAGTGTTTTGGGTGGGTCACAGCTACTGCTCTAGACCCTGCACTATCACCTCCTGTCTGAAGTCCTTTCCCAGTGGGAGCTTTTTGGAGGGGTGGTGGTGTCACCATTCATTTAGGACCCCTTCCCAAGCTCTATGCTTCTGCATTATGTGACCCCTGAAAAACACAACTCTGGGTATGTGGGAGGGCTCTCCCAAAAAAGTCTATGTTTTCCATCCAGAGAATAAATCTTTACATGCACATTCATTTAACACACAAAGTTCCCTTGAGCTAGGCTTGTGTTTCTTTATTTCATGTATAATCCAACCCGACTGGCATCCAATTTGCTTTAAGGAATTCTGGACAGGCTTTGCATTTATTTAATCATGGAAAAATGTAGGTAGGTTGAGACCATTAATTCTGGTCTGTATCTTTTCCACAAATGTGTTTGAAAGGCCTTTTCTTTATAGCTCTGTGGTCCTTCAGGACAGTTGAGTATCTTCATTACTTTGTTCCTACGTGCCTGAGCAGTTTTTATCTTAGTTTATTGCCATCTGTAAATTTGTGTTCAGAACAGTGTGGGAGAGGCAATGCTGTAACTGCTGAGCAGCTGCTGCTGTACTCACTGCCATGTGAGCCAACTGCTCTCACTCTGTGCTGCTCTGTCACAATGTGAAATGCTGCTCTTGCTGGTCATTTCTGTCCTGGTGATAGTGGGATTTCACATTATTAAAGGACCTCAATTACATGTATCACTGATTGCACACAGTAAAGGACATATTGCTCTGCTGGTTTTGTGACTCCTGTGCCACTACAGTGCAATTTGGTCAGGCTTTATGGTGTGAAAGTGATTTTTGTACTTGGTTTGAAACAATGAATTATCCCCTTTCCTCCTCCATTCAATTTGTGTTTTGCTTCTTCAGTCAAGAGAAAATACCAGTCTTCTTATTGAGATCCCATTTGAAAATAACTCTTGTGCCTTCCTTTTTCCAATTTACTCTCAGTGTTTTGAGTCTAGAATCAGAAACTCTGTGACATATCCTTTGATGTGATTTGAAATTTGGCTTCCCATATGAGGACTCACACTTCCTCTGTGACAAAGCACCCTGGAGAAGTTGCTGTGCAGCTTGGGCTGAAGGATCCTGTGTTCTAGTTTGATGGCTGCCATTCACTTGTGGTGGGTTTTGGTTGTTGTTTTTAGTTTGAGTTAGTTGGTTGGGGTATTTTATTGATTTAGAAAACTCATTGTTTATTATCTCAGTTTTCAGATTTTAAAATGTACTGATCATTCCTGTGAGGACTGTTAACAAAACCTGGTTAAAGAGGCACCCATCTTTTTCACCCTCTTTTAGGGTTAACAGCTACCACTGATACCTATATAGCACCTCTTTCTAGATATTAATGGACTGAAGCTGGAATCAGCTAAATATCTTTCTTGGGTACATTTGTAGAAGTTCTGACAATATCTGAACCTGAAGCTGACAGACACCAAGTACTATTTTTACCTCAGGAAGGCTTGCTGTCATTTCATTGTCTGCTTCAAACTTGAGAAATATCCAGACTTCTTTCTGATGGTTAAGGAAGAGAAGACTGAGACTCTCCCAGGGTAGCCGTCTGGGAAAAAGACATTTCCTAATACTGACTGTGGTTTTGATCTCTCTGCTCTGAACCACTGATTTGGATGTGCTTTGATAACTGATACATGTATTGCTCCTGGTATAAACCTTCTGGAAAATGAGATCTAAGCCTTCTTTTACCTTTGGTTCAGTCTTTTGAATAGGTAATATCTGGTTACTGAAGTGCAGTTATTCTGCATATTTTTATGCCACATTTCTGTAATGTAGACAGTAACAATTACTTTTAACCTCCTCCTCAGATTTGATGATGGGTTCATTAGAGTTTTTAGATCTACTGGCAAGGGATGATTTCCATTTGATGTATCAGAATGTGAAATGTGTTCTGGTAATGGGCTATGAAAGATATGGCCAAAAGTAAAATTTTGGCCTCTGTGTAATTACATACTAAAATGAAAAAAGGGTTAATTAAGAAACAGTAAAGGGAAAAAGAAATAAGAAATAGAAAGACCAAGACCTCAGGACCATGAATAAGTAAAACATTAAGTATCACTTGGAAAGACATCAGTGTGTATCAAATGAATTGTGTTCCAAAGTCCCTTTTCTAATAATAATGCATGTTACCCTTGCTGCTGTGGAAAACAATTGCTAAATCATTAATTGCTGTTTATTTACAGACCCCGCAGCCAGCTGAAAACTACATCAGTGAAGGAGAGTTTGAGGATGATCTGAGTTCTACCCCAAGCACAACAGAGCTGGAGGTACGTGGATCCAGCCAAGAAACAGATGAAGATTATTTTGAGACTGTGTCGCATCAGAGTGGATCTTTATCAGATGTAAAAACTGAGCCTTACGAGAGTGCATCAGACACAGAATCTCTTTCCAGTGACATAACTGGGAACACTTGCTTGGATTCAAACTGCCTTTTTACTGAAAAAAAACCCCTGTACTGTAACCTTCAAAAAGAAAAGGCAGAAACAACCTTCTATGAACTGAAGTGCTCAAGGCAACCAGAATTTACCCAGCAGTTGGAAGTGTCCTCCAAAATACAAGCAGCACCAAGCAAAAATGAATTTTGCATACAGTCTGCAAAGTCTGAAGAACTGGGTGATAAAGAGCTAACATTATCTAGTGATATTTCCATCACAGAGAGCCAAGTCTGTGAAGAAGGCATTATATCACAGACAAATAGGGTTGTAGCAGCATTGCGAAATAAGGCAGAATTAGAAAGCAGTAAAGTACAGTCCTGTACCAACTCAGTATCTACAGAAAATGATGTTACAAGACAGAAGGAATATCCTGCAGTATTAAGCATTGCTTGCTTCAAAGCAAACTCAGAAAGTTGTGTGATTTTTCCAGATGTACAGAAAACTCCCCTCCAGTCAGATGCAGCATCAAGCTGTAGTTTGCCTAATCTTCATTTTGAAGCAAATGGACCTAATTGTAAAAGTTACACTGAGACATCTAAGTACGATTTAGATTCTATGTCCAGGATAAAATGCAGCAGGAGGAATTCAGCTGACACTGATGAAACTACAGGGAAAAGGGTAAAACATGGAAGTACAGAGACCATGTTGACATCAGATTCACTTTTTTACCAGAGTTGCTTCAAACCAAAATCTCGGCCACCACACACAAGGTCAGAGATTACAGAAAGTAAAACATGGCACAGTGTACCTGAAAATATCAGTGCTCAAAGCCAAACAGAATATGTGGGGAGCTGTATTCACCTGACAGACAAATTTAGATGGTCATGTTCCAGAATACATCTGCAAGGGCTGGATTTTGAATACACTTGGAAAAACTTAGGAAGAGTACCTGTAAGCCCTGAAAAGGCAGTAAAAATAGAGGGCAAGTTTGGCATAAAAAGATTTCTTCTTGATACTGACACAGACTCAGATAAGTGTCAGGTTTCTCAACCTGCAAGCTCTCCCCAGAGTATTGATTATTATTTGCACTCTGGAACAGAGACGTGTGGCCTTAGTCCAGAGCCAGTTGATGCCTGTGCTGACAACTTGACACAGGGTGATGCTTGTGAGTGCAGTCCCAAACAAAAGGAGACTTTCTCTGCTCTGGACTGTGAGCCAGTGATCATAAATACTGAAGAACTTGTAAGAAGTGATGACTACAAAGCTGACAGACATCTGGAAGCAGGCAGACTGCCTTGTGATATTGATGCTGAATCAGATATGGGTGGCACGGAGAACCTTGCAGCTTCTCATGTAGGTTTTCCTGCTATTGTGGAAAACAGAGACTGGCATTGTTCTGTAAACTGTGTTTCCAATAGTGGAATAGAGTGGAAAAATTTGAAGGAGAATGGCCTTGACTCTGAACTGTCAGGTATGGAGATTGTGGCAGGAGAAAGATGGTCAGATGATTCTTCTTATCTTGACTTTGGTTGGGAAGTCCTGGAAACCACAATGGAACCAGGATGTGGTGACACTGGTACAAAGCATGAGGAGTCAGTGTCACAAAATACAAGTTGCAAAACTGGTGCCTTAAGGAGTCACTGTGAGCTAGTAACAAATGAACATCCTACCCAAAAAGGAAAGGATGAAGACAGTGTCTCTGCTGTTGAAAGGACTTCCAGAACAGATTATAGAAGACAGGGAAAGGATTTAATGACTATTCCAGAGTTAAAGCCTGCCCTAGTTATAGTCTCTGTAGAGCAGAAAGGATTACAGTCCAAAATACTGGATGATAACCTTCCTACAGAAGTGGTAACTGAAACATTGAGAAGTGTAGTGAGCGAGGATTTGATGTCTCCTTGTACTGTCAGCAAAGCTCATGATGAGCCAGAGAGAGTTCTGAGTGAAAACTGCAGCTGTGAAGAACAAATTCTGGCCACCCACCTCATACCTGACAGTGTAGAGGTACTCCCTGATAGGGATACAGCTGAAGTAAAAGCAGAAGTTTCAGAAGAGAAAAGAGAGAAGACAGATGCAGTTTCATCCTTAGGGCTCACCTGTAGTAATTCCAGAGTAAAAAGTGCAGAAGTGGAATTCAGGAATGTTACTGTACCACTGGAGAATGATACACTTATTGCAGATAGTCAGACAGATCAGTGTGAAGTGCTTGTAAAATCACATGGTGGAAGCAGTGTGAAGGTGTCTGAGGAAGAGCCCTGCACAATAAAGACTGGTTTTGAACTAAAGACAGAACAGTGCAGAAAGCCAGGCTTTAGAAAGCCTGGAACAAGAGGTGGCCAGGTGTCTAAGGAAGAGGAATATAAAGCACATCAAGACAGAGAGGAAAGCTTACATATAACTAATGCAGCGGCACTGGAAAGCAGTTTGCGTAAGGGAGATGGTGCTGATGCTGACCTTCAAGGGCCCAGCATTGTCTCTGAACAACCAGGAGGCAGGCAAGGAAATGAAGGCTGTAATGGCTCAAAGGAAGAAATAGATATTTGTGAAGAACCTTCTCCTAGGCAAGGAAAGGAGGCCTCTCCTGCAGAAGACACTGCTGACCCCAGCAAAGGCAGTACACTCAGTCTAGATGTGTCTGAGGTCTTTGATGAGTCTGAGAACAGGGAGACCCATAACACTTGCATGCTGGGCCTGGATAATATAAGTACCTGCAGCACTAACAGTGAGGAGATGGATGAGAACTCATCCCACTTCCTGGGAAGCAACAGCACTCTCTATAAAGCTAGGCAAAAGCCAACAAAGAGTGAGAATAGTGGGAAAGCTTCCAGGTTTTTAGTATTCTCAAAAATGACATCTTTCAGGAAAATTAAGCCTGCCACAGCAGAAAATCAGGGAAGCAGCAGTTTCTCTGGCAGCAAGGCAAAGATAGAAGAACTGGATGCTGGGAAAGATGATGAAGACACTGCAAGTTTACTGTCTTTTAAAAGTTGTCCATCTGGTTTAGTCTTCCACAGGAAAGAAAGTTACACCTCTGAGTACTCTGATGATGATGACTTATTCTATGAGAGACCTGCAGGATTATTCAACAGATTGAGCCTGAGGAAGGCCTCTGGCTCTGGTCGGATACCGATGGAAGATGTGGATGCAAATTCAAGTTCTCCCTGTTTGGGAGCTGTCAAATATGCAGATCGACAAGTTTCAGGTTCATCTGAAAACAATGACAGTGAACCTGGGGAGCACTCTGGGATTAGAAAATCATTCCCTGAAAATGAGTACAAAAGAAACAAAAACCCGGAGGGTAAGAAGTTCAAGACAAGGTTGGCCTTGGCACACAAATCCCTCTCAAGCTTATTTGAGTCCAAATCTCCAGAAAAGGAAAACACTGAGCAAAGTTCGAGGCTATCACTGAAGAATGAGAAGGAGAAAGCCAAACTTCGCCAGAGTGCCTGGAAAGCTTTTCTAAAAAGCAAGGAGGCAGATGGACTAAAAAGGCCTGTCTTAACAAATTTCTCACTGACACAGGAGAGTCTGAGTGCAACTAGTGTCCATGTGATGCGAACACCAGTAGAGCGACAGGGTAATTCCAATGGACACACTTTTTTTAAAACAGAAACAGATAATGGCTCCTTGACAGACTCCAATTATTTTGACAGTTCTGTGGGGCCTGTTGATGTCTCTTCACCTTCAGGTGTGTGGAGAAGACGGATACAGTCCCATGACTTGGGCATCAGATACTCACAGAGTTCAGACTGTGATGAACAGCAGGAGGTTCTGAGCAACAGTTTAAATACTTCTCTAGAGGAATACTGGATGAAATCTCCATTTAGCCCCAGTGACTTGCAGCTGGCTTTTAGTCAGTCAAGTCCATCATGTCCCCACCTCTCAAATTCCAATGGTAAAGACATGCCTTGTAGGCCCATGAGCCCTAAACCGCAGAGTCCACGATCCACTTCTCAGCACAAGAGCTTCCGTTACCCTGGAAGAGTATGTGCCACTTCAATGATCTCCCTTGGGAACAGCTCTGGAATTGAAAGCAATTTGGAGGCTCCTGAGAGACCAAAGACACTGAAACCCAGAGGTAGTCTCTTATTTTCCATGCACTCACTGGACAACGAATACCAGAGGGATGACAGTGGCATAAGCAGTCAATCCCAGATCAGCCTAAATACGTCTTCTTCCATTAGTGACATGCTCCAAGACGAGGTGAGTTGTTGCGTGGGAATGATCAGGGGATGGTTTTGTTCTCAGTCTTTTGTTTTAATATGGTTTAGGAATGCCAGTGAAACTCTTTAATGGCTCAATAAATGCATTTGTTAGATGGCTGCATAAATATTCCTCTTGGTCTAAGATAGGTAGTCTGTTTCTGTTTGAGACTGTATGAATTGATGCACTCTTTAAGATAGGATTTACCACAAAAATCTAAAGGAACAGAGTAATCACAACAGCATTAATGGATAACATGCGTCATACTGATTATACAGACACCACCCTGTGTTCAACTCCAGTTTTTAACTGAGTCTCACCCCTCTGAAGGCAGAATTGAGCCCTGTAAGTGATGTAACTTGTGTATAGCAAATAAGTTTCTCAATGGGAAAGGCAACACAGAAATCAATTCTCGTTGCTACCAGTCACCTTTTAAGAAGTAAAATAATTTTCTTTAGGCAAAGAATAGCTGCCTTTCAAAGTACTATGAGTCTTTTGCAGTCACCAGAACTACCAGTAGTTGTTACTAGTAGTCCTTTTCTCCCTTTTCTACATCAAACAGAAGGAAACCCCACAGACTCAGGGTCTCCTTTTTATGTTGTATTGTGTTCTAATCTGGGTAACACATTAAATTCTTGGCATTGGCTGGATCTCATGGAACAGGCTGTATCTTCAGTAGGGATTTCTAGATTGACTGAGGCCTTTAAAAACAGAGACTTCCTCTGTCAGTAGGCTTCTAATCCCAGGGAGGATTTCCCAAGTTGTAAGTGGCTGGGAGCTTAGGAATCTCTTTCAGTGGGTAAGCACAACCTCCCTGCGTGACTGAGACCGAGCTGTAACAGATCCCAGAACACGCCTTGATCATGCTACTTTTTCAGTACTGTTGCTGATGAGTTTTGACATTAAGATACGGAAGAATAATTTTGTTGAGCAAATTGTCCAAACATGGCATTTGAGAGAGAGTATGAGCTTCTGTGTACCCTAAGCAGACAATTTCCAGGAAATTCATTAATCTGGAACTTCTTGATCAATTCTAGAGCTGAGGGCTGGTTGTGTTCAACTCAAGTGAGCCATTGCACAGCTTTTGCTTCTGTTGTTTTTTGTCTCTTACATTCCAGTTTACATAGAAGTTTTAAGATATCTTGGAAAATGGTTTTAGCCTATCCCTTTCCCCTATTTTTTCCATAGAAGCTGTCTATTTTTTGTATAGAAACAAATAAGCAAGCAAAGAGTTGGTTGGTGCAGACCTTGGGATGTCGACTAATCAGACAGGACTAATGACAACACCAGACAGACAAAACCATGGCATCTAGGAAGTCTTTTCACAGTATGTAACTGAAGTACAGTTGGAAAAGCAGAGTCAGACAGCAGATCATTTCCTATTTTCAGAGATATTGTATGACTTTGTAAATAATATTGCACCGAGTGACCTAAATCCCAGTAGTAATGTTATTGTAATATGCCATCTAGAGTGAGGGTGAAAAGGGCACAGTCCTCTGCAGAGGGAGTATTTATTGCCCTCTCAAAGGGTAGCAGAGCAGAGCCCTCCTAAACGTTTCTTCTGAGCAGTTCTGGAGCTGCATAACTGAGCTTTGCCATCTTCTGTTCAAATTGACTTGAAGCAAACAACAGTTTCATCCAACAAACCCTGTGTTTTCACCTGCTGTTCATAAAACAGGAGTCTAAACAGCAATGTCAAACAGCACCTGAAAAGAGGCCAAATAAGAAATGGGTTCCTCATCGCAAAAGGAGGCCCCCCTGGGTCCCACCATCCCCACACCCTGTCTGCACCCTGGAGAGCAAAGCCGGGAGGCTTTTCTTCCTTACTCCAGATGAAAAAGCCGAGGAGATTCCAGAAAGGAGGAGGAGGAAGAGACCTAAACCCCTCTATAAGTGCTTCAGCTTCGATGATGTTTGGATGGAGAGAAACCAAAAAATGAAGCTAGAGAAGGAGACACAGCCAGAGAGAGGGGTTCAATTGCAGCATCTCCCAGAGGACACATTAAAAGTAAGAAGCTGTACACCATCCTCGTTCTCTGGCACTGTCTTCCTCTCTGCTCCAGCCACTTCTCTCTGCTATCATCATATTTGTGTCCTTGCACTTTGTCTGGTTACACTTCTGTCAGCTTTTCTGTGGGCTTGGTACTCTGTGGAGACTGATGGAACACTGAGCTGGTCCATAAGTGATGACATGTAAAGGAAGAGGATTTTTTAGTCACTGTAAGTGAACAGTTCTTGTGCTGTGCCATGTTGGAAATAGGATGCAAGAGCATCAGATTGCTCTGTGAGCTGAGAGATGGAGAGGGCAGGGAGCAAATACAAGTTTCCTTAAATCAATATAAATTAAATTGATAAAATCTCATTCTGTGCCCTGTGGCATTGCTGTATAACTTCAATAAGGGACTTTAAATAAGACTTTCCTTGTATCTGAGACCAACTCCACAGTCCTTACTGAGGCATATTCCTGCTGAGAAGTGCCATTGGAGTTTTAGCTATTAATAGTCTCCTCTCCACTGAAGGAGACTTTTAAATCAGTGTTATGATTCCTTGTGACAAACTTTGTGGCTCTTGTGACTCACATTGATGGCATCTGTTACTCTTGGATCCAGAGCTAAGGTCTGTTCCCTTCAGGGAGAGCCATGAATCTGTAACCAAGAGCCAAATTTAGCCTTCATACATAAAGAACTTCAGGGGGAAAAGAACATAAGATTAAGGGATGCTCCATGCAGCATCTCATGATAATTTGGAAAAAGTTTCTGATGAAACTTGAAATCAAGTGACAAATACTCAAATAAAAACTTTCCTCAGGGGTTTCTGCTTTTGTCTGTTGTCTGTATTTGTTTTCCTTTCCCTCTGTTGTCCTGGTTGCCTGTTTCTGGTTGCTCTTGCATTAAGATGACAATGCTTGAGGGGAGCTGAGGTCCCAGTAATCCTGTCACCACTTCAGAATGTGTTTGACCTGATGTGCATGGCGAGGGGGAAACATTCCCCTGACAGAGCTCAGTTTGTCCACTATGGCTTTCCAGAGCAAACATGCTGCCTCTTGCCTCTCTGCCTGGAAGAGCCTCCCATCAAAGCTGACAGACACCTGGGACAGGAAGCCAGGCAGTTACAGAAACAGGGTTTCTGAAAAACTGCCCACTGTTCCCCCCTCCCCAAGGAGAGGAACTAAAAATCTGTGCTATTTTGTATGTGTGGGCCTCTTCAAGCCAAAGCGTTGCCAGTTGCTGCTTGGGTGGGTGCAGGGTATTATTCTATGATGTTTCCTACTCTTAATTCAGTGAAGATGCTTCCCCGGCTCAGCTCCATACTATTTATGTGATGGAGACAATGAGTAATGCTCCTGAGGCATGTGTATGTTAAGGTGGAAAAAACCACCACTTGATGGTGTTACTTTTGTATCTTGTTCAAATTTCTGAGTTTTTAGTACTGTACAGGGATGGGACAAACTAGTGAAAATGTATTCCTGCCTTTCACAGGCTCAGTGATAAACAGAAATCAGTGAAACATGCTAAAAATATTTTCACAATTCCTTGATAAGCATGGATAGTGATGGAAATCTAGCCCAAGCTGCAGGGCACGTTGGCCAGCACTGAAACCATTAATGCTTCTAAGAGGAGTGACCAGTTCCCTCAATAGTTTCCCCTGGAGCCATCAGATTACACAGCTTGAATGCTGTCTGCTCTGCTCATTGACTGCACATTTGGATGTTGCCAGAAAACAGCTTCTCCTTTAAGCATTTCCACCCTTATTTTTTGGTGAAAACTCACCTCTAAATTGGAATGACTTGCAGCTGCCTCTGTGCCCATGGAGCCACTCTCCCTTAACAATCACCTGCCTGGGGGGGCTCTTGGGCCTTAATTTTCTGGTTCCTTCTTCTCTGAGGAGTAGATGTGAGTAGAAGATATTTAGTGGCATGTAGGTGGATTTAGTTTTTATGGATTCTGTCAGTTTGGCTTTTGTAGGTTATTGACATTTTAATCTTTATGGGCAGGCCAAGAAAACACAATGCTGGTTTATTAAGAGAACTGCTGGGATTCAAGGACTATTTCCCATATGCCCATGTAACTATGTTTCTTGTCCTGTACTTTTTATTTATAATAGTAATCACAGTTTCTCTTTCTTAAAGTTTTATTCTGTCTTTGCAGTGCTCTAGTCCTGTAATAGTGCTGGTTTATTCATACTCCCAAGTGTTGTGGGACTGCAGTCCCAAGCTGCAGTGTTTGAGGGCAGTTTTAGAAAGATGCTAAATCCCTTCTAATAAGAAGGAACGAATTATTTCAAAAGCAGCCTTGTAAGATGTTCATTGTCTGTTGTGGTTTTGTAACTGCAACAAAGCGACTTTGGAGATGTGAAACTGCAAGTCTGATGTTTTCTGACACCCGGCTGCCTTGGGATGTGTGGCTTCTGTTGTGATGAGTCGCATCGTGTTAAATCAAGATCAGGTCAGCACACAAGGTGATGTAATGCTGCAGTATTGGGGAAACAACTTAATAGGGCAAAGCAGGGAGGGATTTTTGATTTTCCAAGTGCTGATTTCTGATACTATTCTATCATTTAGATCAATGTACACAGATGAGTATAGTGAAAATACAAAGCTACTCTGAAGGCTGGCAGTTGGGATTCAGAGGGAGATGGACAAATAATCAAGCAACTACCTTTAAACACAAAAAAACCCCATTTAAAATACCAGTCCTAAATGATTCTATATACTGGTCTTTGTTTTGCTTAGGTCCAGTAAGCTGCTCTGTTGCTTAAATGGGAACAGCTTGTGTAAATTCCCAGTCAAACTCAAAGCTTGACCCAGTTGTCCCTTATAATGAGATGCTGCCAGTAACAAGCTGAGAAGCTTCTGATCTTAGACCTTAAAGTATTAACACCCCTCACCCCAAGGGGAAGAAGAGAAACTCACATAGCTGTGAATGAATCTATTTTTTTTTTTTGCTTGGCCATAGACTTTGCCCTTCACATGGTGATCGTTTAATGCTGTAGACTGGGGTCCCCTGACTTGTTTTAAGTTCCCTAACTGGAGCAGACAAACTGACATATGTACTCAACATATGTACACTGACACCCAAAACAATGACATATGTAATGCTGTAATGGCAATGGGCTCTGTTTCGAGAATTAGTTTTGCAAAAAAACGTGAGTGATGTGTCTGAACTGCCTGTCTGTTCCTATCCTGTGCTTTCCTCTTCTGACAAAAACTTAAACCCTGGCTGCTAAGCTTGATGCCTTTCGAGTGCACAGCAGTAAGAGCACAGACGTGGCTTCTATGTGTATTTGTTTGAGCACAGTTTGTGCACTGCCAAATTAGAGAGATTCCTAAAAGGCCCATCAGGGGGCTATACCCAGAGGGAGAATCATGCAGAAAAAGCTCTTTTTATTTTGAAAGAGCATTGAGAAGCAGTGAAAAATTGATCTTTAGCTTCTTGCCCTGAATATGACTTCTGGAAATCTTATTTTACCCTATCCAAAAGAAGAGAAAATGAAGTTTTGCTGGTTGCTACCACGGTTATGAGCACTGTGGTCA
Source organism: Serilophus lunatus (assembly GCA_013399895.1). Lineage (NCBI taxonomy): Eukaryota > Metazoa > Chordata > Aves > Passeriformes > Eurylaimidae > Serilophus > Serilophus lunatus. Next base: position 70,392 of record VXBA01005309.1, read on the forward strand.
TCCCAGATACACTTCAAGAGGGTAATGAACATGATTTGGAGAGGAGATTTAATGAGAAAAGTCTCCCCCTGTTGTGCACCTGACAAGGCACAGACACACAACAGTGGGTAAATGCCTCTACCGAGGACTGAACTACTTGCATAAGAGCCTAGAAATAACCCCCTGGAACCTCTAGCAGAAAATGTAGAAGACAGGGTCTTTACTATGTTCTGGCCCCTCATTTTCCCTCCATTGTAGGTTGGGGAAAACCCTACCCACATATTACTAACACTCCTGAAAATACTTTTTCTCCTCGCTTTAGGTTTCACAAGCCTAGCTCCCACACTGTAGGAATCAAATAATGCCTGTACCTGCTCTGATATCCCAGGGATTAATAAGAATGAAGCCTGCAGTTTTTATTGTAGCAGCCCTAGGGCAGGCTTCTGTTTTCTAGTCTTAAGCAGAACAATAATGCTTTCTATCACCTTTCATGTCGATAACCTAGACTTTACCCTTGACATTTCAGAACTGTGGCTCAGTAAGATGTCTTGCTTGATTTCATTGTCAGTGGAAGAGCATGTGCTCCCAATGGGGCTTTGCTGTGACTTTTCTAAAAAACAGGCACTGCTCAGGTTAATTTGAACAGGGTTCATGCTATCCTTCAGGAGACGGTGATTTGTGCCAAAGTATTGACTGTGATCTCTTTGTTTTAGGAAATAGTTGTGTTCTCTTTGTTTTAGGAAACTAAGTCCAGGAAGAATAAAGCAAACCAGGCCCAGAGCAGCAGCACTCTCATCTGTTCGGGCCCTAAGCGCTGCTTTGTTTTGGAAGGAAGTTTTGACTAATGGTCATCTTCTAAAGAATAGGCTTCGGCACCAAGGCCAGTCAGACTTTATTCTGATGGGACATAGCGTGTGCTGGTAGGGAGAAGGAAAGATCCTAGAACTACTGGACCTCAATATACCACAATCTTGGCTCAGTGAAGGATGGCTGTCTTGTAACTGGCTGCTGCAGTAGCCATAGAGATGAAAACTGGCTATGCCTGTGAGATCAGTGCTTACTGACCAGATGATCTCCCAGTCACCTGCAGTCACTGATGTTTTCTGTGTGTGCCAGCCACAGGAGGTATGGGGGAGAAAGGAGAGAGAAGGACAAAGGAATAAAACTGTCCCTGCATTATGCATTAATTACTACATTCTGTATTAGAGGTCATGAGTTATGTGTACGTATCTGTACCTTTAAACCAGCAAAAGTTATTAGTTCAATTATTGATCTAGCAGTGTTTTCAAAAGTTTTCAATGTTTCTTAAAGTTTTGTAAATTTCATAAAATTAATCAGCCAGGTAGAGGAGAGAGCAAGATTTCTTATTTGTACCTTTAGAAGAATGTAGTTATCTACATTCTGTATGGTTGGGGACTGGTACCAATGAATCTCTAAAAGGAAAATTTTCTTGTATGTTAAATACCAGCACAGGAACTATTTGCCATAAAGCTGTAGGAACAGTTTCGTAGCTAAAGGCATGACTTGGAGTGATATGCTTTCTCCTCCCACTAAAAACACTTCACAGGAAGGAGTGAAACTTTCTGTGAATGTAGGTATGTGTGGTTGTATGTGAAGTATGAATCCAGTGTCTGGTTATCCACTTCTCCTGTTCTTATTATCTTGCAGTTTTCCTGCCTTCTCACTGTTTTCTAACCTCTCCAGCCATAATCATCCACGTGTCTACTAACGTACTGCTTACTTACACGAGTAGATATTGAGGTAGAAAGAGGTGATGAATGCTATATTTTATCCTACAGGGCATCTAAGTTTAATGTTTGATGCCTTTGTTTTCCCTCTTCTGTCACAGGCTGGAATGAGTCCATCCATTGCATCTCCTGTAGCCTTTGACATCCTGCCACTGAAGCTGCATGCATTTTCCCAGAGCACTCCGACAGGCTTGGACTGCGTGGGCTGGCAACGGCGCATCTCCGTTCCCGGTGTGTACACTAATCTTAGCTGGGTGTGAATTATCAGACAATTAAGCTCTGGTTTATTGAGTATGGAAACTATGTATGCATTCTAACTTATTTACGATGATTGCTGCATCCATGTCTGAGCTGAAATCTGCTTCGGAGTTGAATCTTTCACATGTTTTTCATATTCTGGTTTGTTTTCTCCCTGCGCAAATAACCAGGGTGATGTTTAAAGGCACTGGGCAGCTTTTTAATGAAGAAGAGATTGCTTATGGCAATGATACTGTACTTGATCTCAGAACCAACCCTGTGGTGTCTTATGAGAACTCTGTCTCACCTGGGATGATGTCATGTATATCACACCCTTGAATTTGGTTTCTGCAGACAAAACAGACTCTTTGCCTTCTGTTTGCTAGAGAGCACTATGGTGGGTATGGTGAAGTCCCTCTCAAGTTGCTAATTAGGCACTAAAGCAACTAAATGAGCCTCTAGAGATAGAAGTTTCCTGTGCTTTAAATCCCCCTAAAGAACAAGTATGCTGTATTTTCATGAAGTATCATGTCTGCTTCATTTCCAATGATTGACACTTTCTCGGAATTAAAATGTAAGTTGTACAGATTATTAAACAGTGAGACGTATCTTTGCCAGGTTTTTAAATTCTCCATCTGACAGTGCCTGCCCAAACACTGCAGATATCTCTATCATAGCACTTTGGGGTGGAATTCAAAAACAGAACGCAGAGGAGTTGTTTGGCAGTTTGGAATCTAGCCAGGAAAAGCCAACCACAGTTGGGTGCCAAGCTGCTATTTCTGTCTCAGAAGGTCTCTCTACCATTGATTAAACACTGCTGGAGCTACCTAATTAAGGGACAATAACATTGTACTAATTATGTAAGAGTTGAATGGTCATAATATTTTGTCAAGCAAAACTGGTTTGCTTTCTGACACTTTGTGCAACTTGTGCACAGTCATGAGGCTTGATCTGGAAATAAGAAAACAAACTACTTATTATCATGGTATCAAGAGCCCTGCTGCCTCTGCTCTCTCAGCACTGAAGGCTTTGATCACTTGCTGTCACAAGCATCTGGTCTTGCCCCAATGCTTAGGACCAACTCCCTGGCTAAATTAAAAAAACTGCAGCTTTGCTCCTTGGAAATCCCAGATGGAAACCCATCATTGATAAGTTGTCTGTGCATCTCTGATGTTAGCTGAAATCCCTGAGCACTGCTGTCATAGAAGTAAATTCCGAGTCACAGCTGAGACAAATTTCATGGTAGTTCCCAACTGGGACCTGAGGGAGTTTAAAAATATGTATGAATTTCTGAGGATGGATAGGGGACGTAAATTTATGTAGACTGACCACCTGGCACTGCTGTAGGTGTTTATAAGCATGAAAACGGAATCATCTATGATTCACACAATATTTCTAAGATAGGTACAAGTGAATTTCATACCATGGCTTCAACATACCTGGACTTCAACAATTTCTGACTAAATGTAGCAAAACAATGAAATGGAGCAGAATCATTTTTTACACCAGCAGAACTGTGCTCATTAAGGAGGAAACTGAGGGAGAGAGGAAGCAAAGATTCTTCTGCCACAGCCATCTCTATCAGCTGCTGCTTGTGGTCTTCATTTGAAGCATTTCGGGGTGATGAATGTGTGCATATGTCCTTCCTGTGGTAGGATGTGGCTGGGAAGAAAACACTCTGAAGCTGGTGGATCAGTTTTAGGATTGGGTATGTCCTTGAGGCAGCAATAGTGTGGCAGAATGCCCTTTTTGGTTCTTGCACAGCTTTGTTGTGATGCCTGTTGCTTTTTGCAGAGCTGTAGGTCATGTAAAATAAATACAAAATTAAATTATAACTTCATGTAATCTATATGATTTCTAACTCCAGGCCTGCAACTGCTTTGTATTAATGATCCCAGGTTATGTTTTAGTCATAAAAGATATTGGATATGAAAGTGCTGTGCAATAGGCAGTGGTACTATATACTTTCAAGTTGAAAATATGGATAAATTTCTGACTCCCAAAGTCTGCACCTGGTCACCTTGTGTAGAGACTATGGGGAATGGAGTATTTTGGAGGCCTCTCTATTCTTCAGGCGTGAAACGATGGCTGTCATGATCCCAGCCTGAAAGGTGCCATGCACAGCTGTGGGACTCGTCATGCACCTTCCCAGTACCTGGAGACAACAGATTAGCTGGACACAGACTTACTATCTTAGGTGAGACTGCCTATTCCCAGTCAGAACATACCAGGAATGCTGGGGGAAGAGCTTAATTTTAATGCTGTAATCTGCTGTGTTCCGTGCCAACAGAGCACGGAGACATCGCTCTCTCTGCCTTTACGCCATGCCGGAAGAACCAGGGAGACTCAGAGGTGTCACCTGCCTGTCCGGCAGTGCGGAGCAGTCACGCCGTTTAATTCCCTGCCTGTTCCCAGCCGCCTGACAAACCGTGCGGCACCAGCAGGTGGCTCCGGCCCCTGTGAAATGCAGCGTGGGGCCGTGCCAGCCCTGTGTGCTCGGGCATGGGCCGAGCCTGGACCTCCGCCAGGGAAGGATGAGCCTGGATACCCCCACCAACACACGCGTGCATCACATGCGCCCCTGAGCTCTCAAAGGTTACTGTCCTGTTCAAACATCAAGAACGTTTAAGAACTTTGGAAGGGTTTTCTTGTCCGCACCCCACACTTTTGCAGATAGTGTTTGTGAGTATCGAGTGTCTTTCCCCTTTAGTTCACAGAATATCCTGAGTTGTAAAGGACCCACGAGAATCATTGTATCCAACTGCTGGCCCTGCACAGGACACCAAGAATCCCGCCATGTGCCTGAGATTATTGTTCAAATGCTCCTTGAGCTCTGCCAGCCTTGGTGAGATGCCAACTGCGCTGGGGAGCCTGTTCCAGTGCCCAAACACCCTCTGAGGGAAGAACCTTTTCCTAATATCCAACCTAAACCTCCCCTGACACAACTTAAGCAGTTGCCTGGGATCCTGCCACAGGTTGCCAGAGAGATCAGTGTCTGTTCCTCCTCTTGCCTTGGTGAGAAATTTGTAGACAGTGATGAGGTCTCCCCTCTTCTTCTAGTTGTCTGGTTATCCCTATGTCTTCATTCATACCTCACAGTATGTCTCTTACTGCCAGTGTACAAAACAAGCCACTTTCTAATATAGATATGGGAATGCTTTTCTGCTTTTGGCAGCCTCTGAAGATCTTTAGAGACCTTTGATACAGGAATTTGCACCTGTAAAATTATAAGAAGAGCCTAAAATGTACTGGAGTGAGCAGTGGTAGGATAACAAGGCTTGAGTTAAAACAGTGGATCAGCACTTCTAGGCTATTCTCTCCTTCCCCATCTCTTTCCTGAGTCTGATATTCGTTTATTTATAACCTGACTTTGCCTAAAATTGGGGATGTTGCTGGACAATGGATTCAGCTGTGAGAATTTAACTACAACAGGGCTGAAGCTCAGAGATGAGCAGTTCTGGATGTAAGAGCTGCTAGCCCACAGGTCTGGAGCAGAAGGAACATTCAGGGGAGATGCTGCCATCTCTGAGCTTTTCCATAGGGACTTTTCAACAGAAGAGACAGGTAATTGAGAGTTGGAGGTGTAGTTTCTTGGCGTCCCTGCTCTTGATGCTGTCTCAGCCAGAGACTTTTTTATTCTTGTGCCAGTTCGTTACCTTTTCTCAGATGTTTCCTCAATGCTGTCTCTCAAAGAATCTGTGAAACTTTTGTTTTGTTTTTTTTGGTGGATAGGAGCACATATAAGACCAATAAACCTTTAGGGTTGTCATGTCCTCATAGAGGGAGAAATTTGTTACTAGTGTGTAATAAAATCAGATTTGTAGCTGTGCTAGAGCAGATCTTAAAACCTGTATTATTTGAAATCCTTACTTCAATGCAGACCAAATCTTTTTGGTAACTTTTACTGTCTTGTCAGACTTAAACAGCTTAAGACCTTTCAGTTTCCTTCTGTCAGATGTCTACAAGGGATGCCCTGGAGTTACACCACGGTGCTGGTGTTGGTTGTGCCAACCAAAGTGGAATGAGTTAATTGTGACTGATGTGCACTGATGAAGATAGTGGTGGCCTTGGAAATCTTGCATCAAGAATAGGCCAGCCAAGTTCTCAAAGGCCGGATCTTTTGTGGATTGTCTGGAGAACAGTGACCATTTAGTGATGCTGAGTTATCCTCTGGCCTCACTGGTGTAGCGGAAAGTATTTCTCAGAGGCAAAGGGAATGTTTGTTTACTCAACATCATGTGGCCAACTTTCATCTTCTTTTCCCAGCTATAGATGGGCTGTTAAGCTCACATTTGGCAACAGTTAATGTGAAGATGTTTGACAGCCACTGGAGAAATCTGTTCAAGAGGGAAAATATTAGCTCAATAACAGGACTTCATTATGTCTGATAAATATTTAGCAGTCCTGTAGTTCAGCAAAATAACAAGCTGAGCTATTTATTCCATTTTTGTCATTTCAATTCTTGAAGGGAAATGTAAGAAAGTGGTATGCAAGTTCCCAGAAGTGTATCATTGTAGCTGTAGCATGAAATGTCCACTCCGTCCTCATTAACCCATAGAAGTATCATTGAATTTAAGTGGCTAAAAAATAATCATGTTGCCTACTGTATGTTTTTCACTTCATCTCTTAATCACAGAAAGATTAGACCCACTATGTCAATCCTGATTCTGTTTAACCACAGCCACAAACATCTGTGCTCTGTGAGGTCTCTGATAACATGTCCTCACTCAGAGGTTTTCAGCTGGACCCAGTGGTGGCCGAATTCCTGAAAATGTGTTAGCAAGTTGAGTGGGATTGGTCATCTTAGTTACTGAGGTGAAATGCTTAATATAACAATAAAAACTTTCCATGGGATAAAAAGAGAAGAAGATCCTAGCAATTCAGAATCCTGAATGAATCTGGCAATTGCTGTTCAAAGCTACAAGACTACAGGGGAACCCAAGAGAGACTGAAAAATCCAGCAGATATTCAGGATCAGGCTGTCCAAGGCTCAGTCTAGCCTGCCTACCTTGGCCAGGCTGTGCAGGGAGATCTTAATCTGTAGTTGGAGTCAGCTGCTGCTACATCAACTTTAGATAACTTCTCTCTCTAGTGTCACAGAAGAAAATCTCTGTGTATATTTAACAAGAAAAAATAACCTGTAGCCAGGTGGAACCCCTCTGTGATGAGTTGTGGTCCTGAACTCTGATACAATATTTGCTCTCCATTTTTCCTCTTTCCATTCTATTAGAAAATGCCTCTCCAGGACATACAATATACATACCTCTGTACACCTTCAGCTGAGGTAATTGCACTGCTGTCTCTGGCAGTGAATGACATCTTTGGTATTGGCCGGGAGCATCCAGTACAGAGAGTGGGAGGGCTGGGGAGGAACAGATGGAGTGATGGAAGCAGGTCGAGGGCAGAGATCTGCCAGGCAAGGGCAGTGGCTGCAGAGCCCATGTAAATAATGGGTTCAGTAGTTCAGTCAGGGAGAGAAACGGATACGTGGAGTTTTCCTTACTCCTCATGTAACAAGCGTGGATTTCAAGAAGCAAGAGTAGGATAATTAGGACTGAATTGTAGTCTCTCCTTAGCACCTTTTGTGTCTGAAGAGCTATTCTGTCCATTCCTCTTTTCAATGCCCTGTGCTTTTTGTTGTCAATGCTTAACTTCACTTCCCCTCATTATTATGATCAAGAAGCATTTCTCTCCAGGTCTGCTTTAATGCAGGCAGTTCTAGGAGGCCCTGGAAGAACCAGATCAGTGCAGAAGAGCGGTTCTGCTGCAGTCAAATCGAGAACACGTTTCCATTTCTGTATTAGGAGGCATTAGAGAATTTATTTTGGTCTAAGCTACATTCAGAAGATAATTGAAGAAATTATTTTGTTACAGGCCACTGTAGAAATGTGATTTTTGTTATTGCTGTAGAGACCTTTCTTTTAAAGAATAGCCAAAATATTTAAGAATGCAAAAGCATTTTTGGGTGCTTTGTAATATTCTGCGGTGATGGAGGGTGACATTTTTTTCTTTTAGGAAACAGTCAGTAAACCAAAAGTCTTACTGAAATAAAATAACACTGCTACTGCACAGATAGTGAGGCAAAGTCAAAGGGATGTCTCTCTCAGAACAGGCTGTGATGGCCGCACAACATGGCTTTATTTACTTTGGTAAGAGCTACCTTACACAGAAATAGTAAAAGAAACATTTTCAGCTCTTGTGTGAAATTAGGCTCCTAATTTTCGGTTTGTGTGCCTAGAGACACATTCACTCTGAAAGCAGTAGGAGCAGTTTGGGGTTTCCCAACCTGCTCCTTGTGGCCCAGTCTGGGTGTCTGTCACCCTCCCAGCTGTGCCAGCAGAGCCGAGCCCTTCCTTTAGTTCAACCCAGCCTCTCAGTCTCACCTGACCTGGGTCATCTCACACTGAAGCAGTCTAGTTCTGGTCTCAAACTGTTTTCTGCTGCACATGGTACAAACCATGTGGCTACTTTTAAATTCTTTTCAAAGTTTGACAAACCTGCCATTGAAAGGCAGGTGTTTGATCAGTGTGATAGCCCAGAAATGTCCTGTGGTGCCTCAAGGGTGTTGATAAACTACACAGATATTTTCTGCATTCTCAGGAAACTAGTATCCTTTTAGAATCCTCATAGGGACACACTGGATCACAGGTAATGAGACTATAAAACTTTCTAATTAAAAAGTAGCTATTGATGCTGTTTCATTTGGAACTCAGGTCTCTTAAAAAGATCACACATGGAAATGGGGATCATCCCACAGTCTGGGAGTGGATGCTAAGTGATTTTTTCAAAGCTCCAGCTGCAACCTCCCCAAATCTCAGTTTGTGTTTTTCTGGCTTTGATTTAATTTTGAATTCTTTTTCTGAGGACTTACAAAAATAGTTTTTTAATAGCAGCAGCCACAGCCAGTTCTAAACATGATTAGTTTATATGTTAAGTCCTTTCTGAGTTCTCAGGGGAAGCAGATAACACAAGGTCTCTCTCACTTGGGCATTTTTTAAATGCATGAAATTCCACTATTTCCACTTATTTATTTTTAATCTGACAGTTCTGCTAAATTAGGAGGAGAGAGCTCTGTCTCACCCTTGCTTTTTTAGTGCCTTGAAATCTGCTTTAATAAAAATCAGCTGCTTGAAGCTGCAGCTGAAAGCAGTTGAGCTGTCACAGAGGGAGCCTCCTTAGTGGACCCCTATGATGTCAGGATGCATCGAGGCAAGCGGAGAGGAGGGTAGGAATCCAGTTCAGTGCTCAGACAGCGCTGCCAGGTACCGCTGCCCTGGGAGCAGCGACGGAGCGCTCTGCCCGTTTCCTCGCCCAGCAGAGCAGAGCCCCTGGCTCTCCCTCTCACCTGCCTGCATGAGGACCCAGCAGTGTCCCAGCGAGTCCAGTGGGGCACACAGTGGAGAAAACTGCAGCAGCAGTGGAAGCTCCGGGCTCTCCCCGGGTTCAGATTCAGACAGCAGCGGCGTGGTGTGTGGTGGCGGTGGGATGAGAGGTGTCCTGTCCAGATACTGGAGCTTGGAGAGTCTTCACTCTGCCACAGGTAAGGGGCTTTTCCCCCCCCCTTATTTTTCTTTTTTTTATTTTTTTTTAATTGTGATATTGCACTGACCTTGAGAAAACAAACCTTCCAGAAAAAGTATATAATTTGGAAATGCAATCTCTTAGTCTTGAGAAATAGGCAAAGCATTCAGTGTTTGCTAGTTATACCCCTTGCAGACTTATAGCTAAACCAAAACAACGTAGACCCTTAATAGACTTAAGTCAGAAGGGAAGAAATAGGTTCTTAATGGCTTTGGAAACAGTGCTTAGGTTTCTACCTGATTAAAGCTGCCCTTGCCTTTTGGAACAGCTCTTCTTATTTCAGCTTAATTGTATAGATTTCAATGTTAGAGTTGACATTTCTCTTTGAATTCCAGGATAGAGAACTGCTCCCTTTAGAAAATGTCCAAGCTACGTGCAGCAGATGAGGGCTAGGTAGGGTTGCACCGCTGTGCACTGAGGAGGGGAAAGGCAGTTCTCTGAGCAGCTGCTCAAGTTCAGTTGTTGTTTTCCCATCCATTATTTAATGCCGTTCTGAACCAGAGATATTGGAGGGCATGCGTGTAGAGCCTGGACCTCTTCTGACTCAGCCTGTCTGGATCTGGCATTCTGGTTTTTAGTCACTGATGTGGTTATTTAGGGTTTGAATGTTTGAACTGCAAGCATACTAAAGAAGGTTTCTCGTTCCCAGGTGATACTAGCAAAGGAGCCTGGCAATGATTGCTGAGCTGCTCAGCTGTTGCTGTTTAGAGAGATTTTTAGTGCAGCTGTAGCAAATTAGTTCCTCTACTAGATGAATTCAGACAAGTGCCTTCAAGGCCACCAGTGACTGCCATTTCCTTGGTAAAAATACTCAGTGCTACCAGATAGAATTAAGGCTTGGGAGGCATTCAGGGTGTAGTTCTGTGTAATCTGCTTTAGTCATGTATACTTTTAATTACTGAAAGATCTTGTAATTCCATCTGCTACTGTAGATTTGGGGCTGTTTAATAAAATCTCCATTGCTCTGGATCCTCTGCTGAAGTGTAAGTAGTTGCATGATCATACAAGGAAGGACCACAGCAGGGTGGTCCTGTGACTTTCTAACCTGCTCACACTAGACCTTTTGGTGACCAAGGAACACTTAACACCTACAGTATGTTCTGAGAATCCAAGGGCAGAAAAAGAGGGTTAGGGTGAGATCAGGCCATTGGTGCTCTGTTCTGGGGGAAGATATGGGCTGCAAATACAAGGGAATGCACTTTTGCAACTCAGTAGCATCTGCTGGCTCATTTTGTTCTGTAACTGGGAATGCAAACAACCTCCAGCATAGCTCTGACATTGGCAAAAAGTAACACTGGTGCAGGGTCTTTTGGCAAACTACTCCTCGGAGTTGCACATGGGGCCATAGTGGCAGTTCCATATTCAGGGGTTTGCTGTCTGTCCTCTGTGGGTGCATTCTTGGCCTTAAACAGGTCACTTGGTTGGTGATGTATCATGGTATAAAATACATGTGGTTGCTAGCAAAAACAGAGAATTATTTTCAAAATCTATTTTTTCTAAAAGCTCTTTCATTTTCACAATAGTCTTGTTCCAGGGGCTGTGAGGCATGGTGTCATTTTGTGGATGCTGCGTGCATTTAGCAGGAAATGCAGAGATGGGAGGAAATGGAATAGAAAATGGTATGGAGACAGGCTGAGGACTGACCAAATTAAGTTTCATAATTACAGTGTTGATATACCAATACAATAATAAAAGCAGATTACTCCAGATTCCTTACTGTCTCAATATACTATGGTAGGTGTCTTCTTACGTGCAGAAGATGCCTGAGCAGTTTGCCTCTAACTACTTACAAAATTCAGGTCAGAAGTAGGATTAAACCCTGAAAGCAGTGCATCTCTCAGAAGAACTTATTTTATGTTGATTATTCTCCATCAGAATTCTTCTTTGAATTAAACTAAGGAAGCTGTGGTAGAACTGCTTCTTATCAGTAATGCCAATTGGCTGTCCAAGGAGTGAGGCAGGATTTCTTTAAAGCTTGTGCAAAATAAAATTTTTCAGTGGTAAAATTTAATACACTGTTTAAGCCAACCAGCCTACAAAACAAACCCAGCAGGAATAATAGCAGGTGGAAGCACATGAGAGAAATGGTAACTAGAATGGATGGCAACGTCCTCTCCTTAGAGGAGCTAGGAGTCTCCAGCATCTTTGTATGGGATACACCATGAAGCTGAAGAGAAAAAAAGAGTACAAACTGTGTGGAAACACTATGAATTCCCCAGCAGCACATTAAAAAAGGTCTGGGAGATGAATCCCTTTCTGTTTTGAATGGATTCTCCATTTCCAGTAGTCGCCTTAAAGCTGGGTAGGTGGAATTGGCAGACAGGGTTTTGCTTTTCTTCTTCCAGTATGTACATAAGGTTGTCTATAGGAATCTTCATACTGAATCTGTTGCTGTCTAAGACTTCAGAGAAGATTAAAAATAAACCTGATTTAAGTGGCTGAAAAGTGGAGGTGAAAGGGAAGGTGGGAGGTACAATTGGAATACAGCCACATGAGTTTCTTCTGCATAATTTAGATTTCAAGAGGGTGAAAATACAGGTGTTTACACATGTATATATTTGACTGTGTGTTATTTCAGAAATACAAATTGACATCCTCTGTGTAGAAAAGGTGGGGAGTGTTTTCCCAGGTTCATGGGGCAAAAGCTGTCTTTGGTTACTAATCTTCCTCAGCAGTCACTAATGAAGTACAATTCTTTTCAGTTTGGGGTTGACCTTCTTGTAATATATTGTTTAAGAAGGGAAGCCAAATGTGGCACACCTGATAGAGAAAAGACCTGTTGTTGCAGCCTAAATTTCTGTGCAAATGCCATTTGAAATACAACTATGTGAAAAACATGGTTCAGACTTGTATGAAGTAAAGAATTCTACAGTTTTTTAGTATCAATGCATGGGGTTTTTGGTCTAAATGTTAATAAACATTACACGAGGAGGCCATTCTCCCCGAAGGTAAGTATAAGCATGAAAAGAGAGAATGCTTTACAGTTCTATCAGGCTGTCCATTTGAGGATGCCAGAGGGACTTCACAAGCAACAATAACCCTCACTGAGGGGCTTTAGAAAGTATGATTTAGGATAGAAAAAGAGGTATATATTGTCTGATGCTTGGATAGTAGCTCCGCTACTTTTAAATAATTACAAGCAATATCCAAGTGTTTGTCTAGTGCAATTCTCCAGTGAAAATTACTGGGAGCTGGGATAGCTCAGCAATTCTGAAAATCTGGCCTTAAGTATCTCAGCTGGACAAGAAATCATGAGGCATCCAAATTAAAGGTCAGTTGTGACAGTGCTCCAGCAGGTGCACTATCAGCAGTGGCACTATCAGAGCTCTAACCCTGGTTTCCTAGGCAAGACTTTGTATCCCAGGCTCATGCTGCCTGTATACCATTCATCACTGTTGTACAACTCCACTGAAAAGTTTGTTTCCTTTAGAATGTTTCCAGATGGAAGCCTCTGAGCAGCTCTCTTTGCTTTTCCATCTCCTTTGTTGCAGTTCCAATCCCGACCTCATTAATACTTCTGTTTATTCTTTTGCTTGTCCAAGTCTGGAAGGACTGGAAGAGCAAAGAAAGGTAAGGACAAAGGGGGGATCACAACCTGGAGGACTAGTGGTTGCCATAGTTTCCCTGAGATCCTCTGTGTATTTGTGCACATGTAGCAATGTAATTGTACAGGCTCCACTTCAGTGCCCCCCAGCACAGTTTTGTGGCTCCTAATATGCAGATATGCTCATCTACTGCCCTTGGGAATATGGTCTTTAAACAAACAAGAAAACATGAAGTATGAGTGGAGGGGTTTTTTTCTACATTCAGAGCTTAAAAAGAAAATTGCGGGTTTTCAGAAATGTTTTTTCCAAGCCATTCATTTCATTGTTGTGGCTGATGAGGGAGCCAGTAAGAGAGCTGTGGCAAATGCTTTGCATCTTTCTTGTCTGGCAAGAGATTTTCTTTTGAGCCCTTTCATTTTCCTCTTTCTTCTTCTAGCCCTGCCTTTTTGGTACTGATGTCTGCATCTGTGTTCATGGAGTGCAGTGCATAATTCCACTGCCCCTCGTTTCTCTAGGGTCACACAGTCTGCAGGAATTAGAGGTCAGACAAGGGGAGATTGATTTAAGGTTCAAATTGCTTCAGAACACATCCAAAGGAGAGCACAGAGGAAAAACTTAGTGCCTCTAAGCATACGCTGCAGCATGTTGATGTCGTTTCACCCTTAACTTGGCAAATGGAGAGTTAGGGTGTTTCAACTGGATTCATTGCTTGCACTGTAGCATGTGTCCTATGTGTTCCCCCATATATCCTGTGTCACCTGCCAGAATAACCCCCACTCATCTTCTGAACAATTAATCAATGAATTAAAAAGAAAAAAAGAGAAAACAATCCATGCTAAATTAACTTTGATTTTTCCCTCTATGTGAATTCATTTGTAATGGTGACTGATATGGTTACATTAAACCTAAGGGCAATCCTAGACTTTTGAGAATTACAAGATTAACATCTCTTGGTTGAACTAGTGAACTGCCCTAAAGCTTAAGTAAATATTCCTTAGTGGAAAATACATCCTCCAAATAATGTGTTGAGTGTTACTGAACTGTGACTTGGCATCACACTCAAATAGGGAGGGCATCTACATTAGTATGTGGCTGAGTTCATTACAGTGAAGGAACTCTCAGTAAATGCTAAGTGTATGTAAACATGGCCACCTAACACATTTAGCACACTTAAAGAAACGTTTTTTCTGTGCTAAGCATCATGCTTTTCCATCAAAGGGAATAGAAAATAGTGTTAATGTAAGTAGGAAGGTCTAATCATGTTTTTGTACCTGTTTGCAGCAGAACTAGTTTTTGTAAGTTCAGCTACTTTGGAGTTTTAATTACATTTTAATGTATTGGGGCGGGGCATGGGTGGTGGTATGGTTTTTTAGTTGAATTTCCCTTGAGATTTTTTTGCTTTGTTTTAAAAGGAGTAAGTGCTTATTTTCATCATGTTCCTTTGAGGCACAGAATGCCACCTGTGCCTACCAAAGAAAAACATTCCTATCTTTGATGTTGTATTTGCAGGGAGAAAAGGTAAATCTTGGGAAGTGCTGCCTGTGATACTTTCCCAGGTGTTACAGGTACACCATCTTCATCCTTTTCCTTCTCTGCCTTCAAAACAACTTTCATGAGGAACATTTAAATTGTGATCACTCTTCCCTTTGCTGAGGAATATGACAACTTCTAAGATTTTATTTCCCCAATGGTTCAGTTTCCTTTAGACTAACATTTCAGACCAATGCTTCTCTGGCATATATCCAAGCTCCAGTTGCTATTATTTCTCTGGGTGGAAGTGAAACTGCTTTAAGCCACCTGATTTGGATACTGCCAGTGTCACAGCTCTTGCAGCAGGAAACTTGCATGGTCCAAGACAGTAAATGAAAAGGGGCATGAGCTGGTATCATGAAGCCTACCTAACCCTTCCTTTCTCTACGTTTGGGTAGACATGCAAAGGCTTGGAGTAACTTTTGAATGTGCCAGTTCACTTGGGTTATCTGGATCTAGTTCATGTAGACAAAAAAAAGCAGCTAAAAATAGGCCATACATGTGCTGGCAAATAACATATATGCCCAGTGGTCACAAAAGCTTCACTATTGCTCTTTAGCAGTTAAGTTAAACAACGTAGGTAACAATCATGCCTGCCTGCCCTTTGCCATCTGGATGTGTCCTTTAACTTATTAAGCTTGTCTGTCTAAGCTTATTCCCTGTTAAGGTCTTGTTCTCCAATTCCTCTGAATCACCAGAAGTGTCTTTGAAGGATTAGAGAAATATAGTCTTCTTCTGAGGGTCAGTAATTATCTGTGGAGGCTTCTAATTTAATTAGAGTCCTACTTCATCTTAAAATCCTTTTGTGGTCTGAGGCTTGTTAAACAACTAACTACTTCAGTAATTTGCTTAAAAGTGCTAGGGCCAAGCAAGGTGTGCTGGACTGCACAGGATATCTATCGGTCTGAGCAAGCCCAAAGTCTGAAGATGAGCTGTCTTCTTGAATCCTGAATGCCTTCAGTGGCTGTGCCATTCGAACAAAGCGGCTGTTAAAAGTGGTGTGTCTGCACATGAAAGCGAGACATTAGCTCAGGTGTAAACTGATAGGACCATAGTTTGCACCTGGTCAACTGTCTTGGATTATAGTGTGTGAACATCCAAGTGTTGGCGGCTCTCACTACAAATATACCTCAGGGTGTATTTGCCTAAACAGGCATAGAGCTTTGCTGCTCTTCTCAATCCTTTCTAATCAAGGAGCAGGAGTTTCCCTGGCTCACAAGAGCTCAAGTAACATTTTTTACCAGGGAATACAGACGGAGTAATTGCTTTGCTGGAGTAATTGAGCCGTTTCCAAGTTGTGCTGCATCCCAAGGAATGCTTAAAGAAGCTCTAATGCATCGGCCACATGTGGAGCTTATTTCTGCATTCTGTGGACTCCAGCACCATGTAGACTGGCAAGTGGTAGTAGAACAGAATGGAATCCAAGTGCCAAAGGCTACTGCGTGTGCAGTTGTATTGAATGTCCTCTCCTTCTTACTCTTTTGAATTCTCTTTTTACCTCATGTTTGAGTGTGTGTAGAGATGTTCACTGATTAAGCTTAGAATATTTCACATGCTTATTATCTTGCAAACAAGCATTTCTAGGTTTTGCTACAAATTTATCTACCAGTGGATAAGGCTTCTTTTAGAACCGTTCTTAAAGGATCACATAAATGCCTAAATAAAAATGTGAAATTTATTTCAAATGTGCTGTTAAGATATTTGATAGCGTCTTGTTGTTTTGGAAGTTAATTACATGTAAGTATTGATGAAACAACCTGAAAAAGAAGTTTTTGCTTAGCAATATCAGGTAAATGCAGAGCTTTGATTTTAATTTTCTTTACAATAATAAAAACCCCATTATAACAGCACAGGAATGGCTCATGTTGAGAATAAGGCAAGATAAGATTGGTGATGTTTTCATAACAGCTGGCAGAGATTTATTTCTACGTGGGAGTGAAATAGAAAGAGTTTTCCTTATGGCAAATGGAAATAGTTTCATAAGGTTGTTTTGAATTAGCCTTTAATTGAAGTCTGCCCTAAAAATATAGACAAAAAGATTATGTGCTAGGAGACCCAATATTAATGCCAAATGATCTATTTTAACGAGTAGGATTAAGCTGTCTGTGCTCTCCATTGGCCAATGAAATCTTTCCACTCCAGGTGTGAAAAGCCCTCAGCTATGCATAAGCCAAGATCACTACTCAAATGCACATGTAAAAAGACATACTTGGCATTTTGAAACTGCAGTTCACAGAGTCTTTTAAGAAGCCAAGGCAAGACCACAAACAGGGCCTATGCATTAATTGGCCATGGCTCCCTGTTCTTGGAGATGTGATTAAGGTTATTCCTTGCATTGATCTTTAGTAATGTCAAGGCATGTACAAGTTCAGAGGAGGAAATGTATGTCTACATAATTACTGAACTTAAACCCAACCCAAAATGTTTGGAAAGGACAGGTTCCACTGTAGCAATGAAAAGTGCAGCAAGCAGTGAGAATCAGTCTCATCTGCTGAAGAGGAGCACCCCAAGGGCTGCTGGAGCTGCATCTCTGGTGTGACTTCCCTCACTGTCTCTCAGGTCACTGTCTGTGCTCTGTTACCCTGCACAGTCTGGGACACAGCGTGGCCCTAAGAGAATCACACAAGCCAGCAGCCCTGTTCAGTGCTGTCTGCTGAAGTGGTCAGCTCAGAGTTAATCCAAAAAATATACACACACAGTGCTCAGATCTGACTTAGGTTTCAGTTGTGAAGTACCTGCAGTTGGAAGACGACAGCAGGATGCTGCAGGCAGGTCCAAGGAGCTATTTTGCAGTCCTGCAGCAGGCAAACTGCTCCTGTGGCTCTTGTGCAGATTTTATTCTATGGCTGTGTCCAAAATGTCTCAATTCCTAGTGATACAGAGCAACCTGGATGAGAGAATAACAGCCTGAATGCTGAAGCTGTTATTTGGAGCCCTGAGTAGCTTCTGGGTTGGCTCAGCCCCTGATGACTCGACTGGTGCTCTGGCAGGAGGGCCCTTTCCCTGTGCAGAGCTGCATGTCAGCTTGAGGTCACTGATGGTACATCCTGCTCAGGGCAAAAACCTTCTCTGCATGCCTGAAAGAAGCTTTGACAATAAACCTTTTGAAGAGAGTTTATTATGAAAACACAGCGTTACTAATACCCTGAAAACAGTGGATTTGGATCAGTTTGAAATGTGGCATTCTTATCAGCCTTAAAAGCCTGAATAAATTAAAAATATGCAGAACCCATCTGTACTGAAACTTGTTGGTTAGATCCGTCAGTTCTCTTTAGAGAAAGCAAAATAATTTATTTTGGCCTTTTTTTTGTCCCAATTCTGAGCTTTGCCACAATCTCTGCTGCTGTAAGTCTAGGGTCTGGCAGTCCTATTTCATGCTTTCTTACTGTCAGTACTCTGCATAGGCTGAATTCTGAGGGGTTGGTCAAGCTTTCTCCTATCCGTCTGTGGTCACAGTTGGTGGTATGTTCACCTGTGTTCATGCTGCTTTTTCTGGTTCAGGTGAGAGTACACACCACACAGCTGGGACACTTGGCCTCCAAGTGTCACTTGAGCATCATCTCTGAGCCACTGGGAGAGTCTCCAAAGTGGTTGTATGTAGGTCAGCTTATGCATCTTTTAGGCAGCCACTTGTGATTGTCTGGTCCTGATCTGGAGAACTTAGCTTCCAGAAACAAAAAAAAAAGTTAATTCCAAGTGTAAGATCAAGAAATGTCACATGGCTTTTCAAGCCTTGACACCCAAAAAGAATTATTAAAAATACACTGAATTAATAATGGCCAGGTCATTAGTCTTAACTCATCTAAATCATTCTTGAAGTCTCTGAAATAATAAATGTAGAAGGTGAGCACTATTGGGTCAATTCCTGAAAGGCTGCTTGGCCAAATACATGGGCTTGCTTTCTGAATAAGGGTGGGCATGCACCCTGGCACTCTGCCTTCCTCTCAGGTGCTGCCTGTCCTTTCCTCAGTTCTCAATTTTGGGAAAGGCATCTTGACTGCAAAGGTTTTTTTCCAGTTACAATAAAAATAAAAGATGAGGATGGCTTTTGATTTTCTTTATTGGAATATAGTGCAAATACAGGGAAGAAGAGGATCGTTCTGTCCATTTGTCAGATGCCTTGTCACCTCTTCTTATGCTTTACACTTTTATTAGGATGTTCACTGACTGGCAGTGGCACCAGTACAGCTGACTGTGACCTAATTCCTTTATCACACTAAGAGAAGAAGGGGCAGTTCAGCAAGTCCTAAGTGCTCAGAGGAAAATGAGTCTTGGCCAGGTGCAAACTGTATGCAGAGTAAAGAAGAAGGAACTTCTTTCAGTTACTTCCCAGCTTTTACTTATCACAAATGTTTTTAAAGGCACCTTGATCAGAGTCTAACTAGGTCATCTGCACCCTCTCCCATCAGATACCTATCCATATTGTTAAAATTCCCCTGAGCCGCCTTTTCTCCAGGCTGAAGAATCCCAGCTCTCAGCCTGTGTATGTCAGGTGTTTCAATGCCTTAATCATGCCCAGCCTTTTGCTGGACCCACTCCAGTACATCCGTATGTTACTTGCAGTCTCCTTTGCATTGGTTGTCATTTGGGTCCTGGCTGAGTTTAATATGCTGGGTTTTTTGAGTCCTAACCACCTTAATGAACATCCTTCTGCCTGAGGGTAGCACAGCAATTAGTATCATATCAGAAGCTTTATCTGTCAAGTGCTTTCTTTGACAATGCAGGTGGGGAGATGAAATTTTCTAAAAACACAAAGCAGAAGCAAATTTTTCCTGCCTTTTCCCTGAGGGTTAGGGTTTGCAAACCGCTGGATCACTGCAGGACTCACAAGTTGCTTCCTATTGATCAGGTGAACACATAGCTGGAGAGAAGACAATACAGGTGAGAGTTGCTTAATTGCAGCTGTTGCAGTTCATTGGTGACATGTCCCTGTACAGACAGTGTTTGGTGCCTAAACCTCTCAAATAGTGTTTGATTCTTCCAGGGAATGAATTGCATGTTGTGGACCGGTTGGTTGGTTTGTTTGTGGTGGGTTTGTGTGGTCTCTTGCTGCATATTTCTGCACTTGTGAAATTTGCCAGTGGGAAATGGGGCAGTTAGCATCTGGTCAGTGCTGGTTCTGATTTTCTGAGAGTAATGTCAGATACCAGCTGGACCATAGCTTCAGGCATATGCCTGGCAGACTTTGGTGTGCACGTGAAAGGGGTCTGGTTACACAAATAGTTTATGCAAAGGTGAAGCCTTGTCTCAAGTATCTTTAGAAAGCACCAAGGCTGTGTGCCCTTTAATCAAGCCTTGTATGTGTTTTCTGTTCTGTATACACTGAGACTCATTCAGCCTCTCTATTTATAGCACTCAGTAAGTAACAAGTCATGGCACAGAGGGGACCTGCCATATTGGGCACAACAGCCTACAGTTTCATTACTGGAGTGCTGCAATTATTAATCTCATATATGTGAGAGGCCAGTGTGCTTGTTAAAATGAGCCCTTGTGAGTAAATTCCTTGAATAACTCCAATTTAAATACAGCATCCCTTGGTTGCGAAGGTCTTTCCTTGTTGCTCAGCCCATGGTGTTCAAAGGGTGTCGATTCAGCAATTGTTCTTACACAATTTAGAGTTAAATTGCAGTTAAAACAGGGCTTTCTTCTGTAAACATTGATCCCAACTACTTTCTTCTTGACAAAGCACTTGAGGTATTGAGACTGGGAGTTTCTTGCGACAGATAGTGGATAGGAGTGCTGGGAGGAAAGGGTTTTGGCAATCACTAACTCTGTGTGCTCTCTGTGGCAGGCAGGCACATTACCTTCATTTCTGCTCTGTTTTCCTCTCCTATTAACCCTACATACAAGGGATAAGCTTGTGTGGGTTGCTAAGTGCTGTCTGTAAGATAATCAGAAAGAAAACAGAGCTGGGCCATAGACCAAAAACATTGCTTCAAGTACCCTGCAAGGGCCATAGAAAGAGCTCAGACTCTGCTGCAGGTTGGAATGTCCTGGCTCTCTGCATAGCTCTGATGCAGCACCTCAGAACCCTGTAACTGGGAGTGTCTTAGTGGATCTTCCCAGTTTAACAGTAGCTGTGTGTACCCATTCACTATTTTAAGTGGATCAATGTTAAAACCCCAAGCAGTTCACCCACTGTGTGGCTCTGGTTGTGCTGCAATGATAGTTACTACTCAGGGTCCTGCAGTGCAGCAAGAAGAACAAGGTGCTCATGTTTTGTCTTGTAACATATAGACCAGGTTGGATGGGGGTCCTGGGCAACCTGACCTAACTGGTGGCATCCCTGCCCATGGCAGAGGGTTGGAACTAGATGATCTTTAAGGTCCCATTCTGTGATGAGTCTATGGTAAGGCAGCAGCTGCAGAAGGGCCTCTGGTTGTGTTCTGCACTGTAATGGGTTTCTTCAGTGGGTAATGCTGTTTGCAGTGCTTTACAGGAGGCCTTGCTGCTGCGTGAAACTCACTTGGCTAGGAGAAGGAGGAAAACAATAGTGAGTCCTTCTGATGTGACTTAAGAAGTTGTCTGTTCTTTGCTTCTGTGAGTCTACTACTTTCAAAGCAGAGTTGGTGAAACAAAATGAGTGTATGGATCTCAGCTCTTTCAAAATGAGGGTGGGAAATGAAATATATCTCTTTCTTCCATTTAATTCTCAGGTGTTTGACTTTCTGTTGGAGAACTTCAGGTGAAGCTGGACAGCTGGTTCCCTCCCTTCTGCAGCAGGAGAGAGCATGGGTGGCAGAAATCTCATGATCAGTGAGAGAGCACTGTTTCCCCAAAGGGTCCCCATTAAGTCTTCTTTGAATGTTTGCCCACAGCCATAAGGAAGGAATTTGGTTTAAATGCAGTGCAGCAGAACCTCCTCTAGTCAAGTGTTTCTTCCTTCTCTGTTTGTTGAAGTCAAGTCTCTATATTTGGCACATCCTAGGCTGTTGTCATGGAAATGGTTGTATTGACACATCCATAGCAGAGCAGCTTTGTCCTGTACAGAAGGATCAGAAGGACGACGGGTGAGAAAGGAAGAGGCCTATTCTCAGCATTCAGGCATTCACAATATTTGTTCTTCAGCTTCTTGGCTCTAGTCGGAAGGCATAGAGCTATTCAATTAGTTGTTTTGAGTCAGTATTGAAAGAATTATAAAGGACAATACCCAACATTTGGACATAGAACATTAGTGAACATCACACAAGATGGGATCCCTAGCTACAATAAATAACTGCTTCCTACATAGCTGGTATGCTACTGATTAGCACCACTGCAGAGCAGTGACATCTCTGCTCAGTCCTTTTTACCCAGTATGTCTAGTTTGTGTGAGATCTTGCATGTTCCTACTATTCTGAAAATGGTGGCAAATAAACCTTATCCATTTGAACATTGTAGCTGGAAACATAAGGTACTGTAGCTAGATATTTCTTCTTGAACACAGGGAAGAGAGTAGTACTTGAAGAGTTGCTGAATGTGAACTCGGAGAGCAGAAGTTAGTAATATTGGCAGATTTCATTCCTTGTGTCCTTTCTACTGCTGCCAGGCCACCCTGCACTTTCCCCAAGACATGCCATCAGCTGTGAGAAGGGGTAGAAATAGAAGAAGGAACGTTGGATCTGTTCGCCTCATGCCAGGGTGTTTTCACAGCCTGTTACTACAGGGAGCTTCTGAGCTTCACGCCAAGAGAAATCAGAAGATAAGAAACTTCAGAGCAGCAAGGGAAGCTGCATCTGAGCTCTGCAGGGTTCTTTCCTCTAGTGCCTGGATCTGTGGGAGGAGTGCCTCCCCCTTCCTGTGCATCCTGAACGTGGTGGGAGCTTATTTCGATGCTTTTAATCAGATGTTTTCTCTGTTAAACGTGCATGTAGAGTCTGGTACGTGTTTAGTAAAACCCATGCTGTTTCTCATGCATTCTATATATCTTTTATGATCCAAAGATCACCACAGTCACTGAAAAGAAGGAAGGTCTTTTCTGATTGCGTGACAAAAAAACTTCACTTATCACAATGGCCCCTACAGATTAGGCAGAATGCAATTAAAGGGTGCTCCTGTCCCTCCACCACAACTGTCCCATTCACTCTGGTTGTCAAAGCTATTTCTAATTAGCACCTCCCAAACTACAAGTTTCAAATTTTCTGTTGTTTTTTTGATTTTGAAAAAACAGAAACAATCAAAATAAAAAAGCTTGCCTTTCTTTTTTAAGGTTTTGATGCAATAGTCTGTTTCCTTGTGGTTTTATTTTGGGTATGTATGACAGGAACCGGATTGGAAGGATTTTCAGTTTGTATAGAAATTTGCAATATTAAGAATGTCATCTTAATATTTTATCGGCTTATATCTGTGCCAGCTGTTTGCTGCAGAAAGCTGCTGCTTCCTTCAGGCTTCTGTGGCCCCAGCACAAACTGGTCACTCTGTAACTACTGGCAAATTGGAAGCACAGAACCCATACTATTGTTGGTGTTCAAAATAGAAGCATCCACAGTAGCAACCTGGAACTTACTGTTTATCTTTGATAAAGCCAAATACTGAAAAATATTCTGTAAACTTGGCCTTTAATTGTGATAACAACTGAAATGAAAGATGGTCAAGATTTATTAGATGACATTATCTAATTATTGTTAGATGACACTCTGTTATTAGATACCATTTATAAAATAAAGTGCATCTTAATTTCTTTCTAGGAAGGTTGAATAGTGATAGCACATCTCTGTTGCTGCCTTGGGCAAGCCTTGGATGGCTTTTGTTTGCAGGATGTGGTTATGGTTGAATAATGGAATGAAAAAAAAAAGAAGTATAATTAGAACAAGTTGCCAGGCAGTTTTTCATGTTGGAAATTGGGGAAGACCTTTAGAAGAAATATTTTCCTTAAGGAGTCACTTTTATATACATTTGCTTGGAGCAAAGGGACTTTTACTGATGTTTCCAACCTGAACTAATCTTTCCAGATCAAGGAACCTCAGCTAGGGAAGAAGTGCTGGTTGCTTTCAGTTATCCCTCTGGTAAACTTTTTGCATCTCACAATGGCAACATAAAGACACCAAAACTGTTCTTTTCTGATTTGACCACCTCTTAGGCAAATGTCAAGTGCCCATTCTAAGTGTGCTCACTCTTTTGGTAGCACAGCAGAAAAGGTGAAGGAATCACTGAGAACTTTGATATATGTTCTGTTGAGCTGTGCATTGCCTTTGGTTAAAAATGAAGGCAGTTTGCACACGAACCTTTTTCTAAAGATAACAAAGGTATAGAACTGCTGTCCTTATCTGGCTTCTTCCAGCAGAAGTATATAGAAATCTGTCTTGATACCACAGTAGAAAATTTGATGTAGTGCAGAAGCAGAAATGCCAAGTGCAAAAATGTCATCATCCCTATTGTAGGATGCTAATACAGGAAGTCCAGCTCTACTATTTAGCAGCATGAGGCATTTGACACACAAACTACTTTGCCCAGCCGAAACCTGCTCAGTTACACGTTGCAGCTCACCAGTTCCACACAGTGTGTTCACCCTGTTACCTGATGTATCCTGTTTGCATGCGTTTGGTGGCTGCAGGTATGGGAGGCATCATGAGCTGTTCAGAAACAGTTTCCTCAGCCAGAATTTCAGGTTTGGCAGGCCTGTTCAAGAGGAGCTGTATAAAGCTTTGTAATCACATTCACAAAGGCAATTATTTATGGTTCAAAAAGGCAAGTGTTTTACTGTCTTGTTTTGGTGTGACCACACTGTCCCCTGGCTGATGGAGAGTAATTATTTTATATAATCGGGTAATTAACTTATGTATTCTGTGGATCCTGTGATTTGTGACATCAGAGAGAAAATGGAATTGGTGTGTGGTTAAGTACTTCTGATTAAGAAGTTAAATTTGCAGACAGTGGTAGCAAATACTGAATGTATTGATGTTTTCAGGCAGGTGACCTCTTGGTTGACCTTAGCATTTGAGAGTTACATGTCCTGGATCTTTGTGAGTGTCATGTTCTCCCCTACGCTATCCACAGAGTTTACTTCTTAATTTGTGTTCCTCCCCTTTCTGCTTGCACGGTCATTCTTCTCACTCTCCAGCCTGCCTACTATGAATTCACAGGTGTGAAGATGTGAACCCAACTTCGGTTCTTCTTGGACATAATGATCTCCCCATCCTGCTACCCATATGCCACTGGCCTCAAGCAGCTTTCTTCCCACCCCCCCAACTTTCTCCATTATTGCCTTCCTATTGCTGAACACCATTCCCCTGGGCTCTTAACACAACCTGTTGTTTTGGTTTAGTTAATTAAGGGACATGGGAAGAGATCCTTGAATTTTACTTAGGGTCATGAAAGCTTTTGATACAGAGATGTATTCTCCACATTTTCCAGAAACCTCCACCTCTGTTGGAGGCACCATAAACTCTGTGTAGGTCATCCTGTAATAAACTTATGGCTCTGCTGCAGGGGTTTGATGTGGATCACCTTCCAACATTCTGACGCTGGCCTCTGCTGCCATAAACAGCATGAGGTTGTAGCCTCTGCTGTCATGTGTGTGGTGTAGCTCCTGCAGTTTTCAGGTCTAAATAAACTGCTAAGAGAGTAGAATTAAAGTTTGCTGTATGGAGGGCATCAGACCTTTATCAGTGTAGAGTGTGCTCAAAGTATACCCTATGCTTGTGTTTTACACTTTCCAGAGTAACCTATTCCTTGCTGACTTCAATTAGCTTTTACTTTTCCAAAAGGAAACCTTAGAAGTGTGTCTGGAATTAAAATGTAGACATTCCAGTGGGTCTTATTCTGCTTGCATTGCCATGGACTGAAATCACCTGCTGCAAGAAGAAATAGTATGCAGGTGAGAAGATGTTATCCTTAAGGAAAAAGAAGTTTCCAAAACAGTTGCTTAATATAAAGTGACATGGAAAATTAAAAGCTAATTTGCCTAAGTCACTAGACCTTGCTCTGCTCAACTCTTAAAACTATCTAAAATACTGGTTTTCAAATCAGGTGTCTTAGTTGCATTCCAAGAGCCTCATTGTCTGGAAGGCAATTCTCTGATTAGCTCTTCTTCTGACTGATTAAAACCAGTTTTCTTCCTTCAACAGCTGAATACAGTTGTAGACAAGTAGCAGTTGTTATACCTTCAACATAAGCTTGGAGTGTCTCTTTTATCTGTATTCACTTTTTTCTCTATTCACTATTACTTTGCGTAAAACTATTCATGCTAGTCTTTGATATTCCACTTTGAATCTAATTTTAATGGCTTTGCCTTTATATCGACTTAAAACCACATGAAGTGCATCCCATTTAGCTGTTTGATGTATGGATCTCCTGGCCCTGGCCTTCAAGGAAAAGCATTTGAAATTGATGACTTGCTCTGTGAACAAGTAATTAGCATGAGGTATCAAAAAAATGAATTAGCAGCATTTGAGTGCAAAGAAATGAAGACTTTCTGTGGCAACAACAGGAAATACCAATCGTTTACAGTGGGCAACTTCTCACTGTTATAATAATGCAAAGAGGCATGAGATAATTGGTCAAGGGTAGAGGGAGATCCTAATTGGAATGTATAAAGAAGAGCTAAACATGCAGAAGAAAACTTGCCGGTACAGCACTTGGCACTATAGAGAAAAGTACTTTGCAATGGTAGTTAGATTATACCTGCAGCACGGTTTTGGTGTGCTTCTGGTGAAGAATTTTGTCATACGTAGTTTGATGGTCAGTCAGTGTATTTGCACTTAGTGCTAATTTATGAACTGAAATGATCTTACCTCTGCTTTCTGACAGCTGTTCCTTATGAGACTGCATAAAGTAAGGACAAACCAAGACAAGCATGAGGTTTGTGTAACAGGGGTTTTGTGACTGAGATATGTCTCCATCAGTGGACCTTCCTGGTGAATATCTGGTGCCTCAGGCCGAGTGGACATACTCGCTGTCAGGCTGGCATAGCCGGTTGTATCCCTCCTACAGTCTTGCAGGCAGAGGCATTTAACCTCTGGCATTGCTCATGCAGACAGGAATTCAGGGAGTGGTCGGTGTCCATTTCTCACTTGATGGGGCAATAAATACAGGAGGCAGCATACAGAGCTCTAAGTTCCTGAGGAAGACTGTGCTTCATTTAGATTTATGCTATTTTTTGATGTCAGACAAAAACTGTATCTCATTTCTAAAATGAAGCATGTAATTATGGGTGGAATAATTGGAGGTTTATTAGTGATAGCAGGAGATAGATTGATGCACCAGGAAATCAAATAAGTCTACCCGCATGTTTCATATTCCTGGGCAAGACTTCTGCATTTTCTCAGCAGAAGAGACTGTGAGGTAGTTAAAAATACAGGTTTAGGATTTTTTTTATCTGAAAATGTAAGACTTTTAATGTTGTGTTTAATGTAATTAGCCCTTACAAATCAAGGAATTAGTTACTCATTAGCTTTCATGTTGGAACACTTGCCAGAGGAAGGACATAGTTCAGCCCCTGGAGCCATAAACCAGTGGATGGATGTCTCACGTGCACTTTAGCTAGATCACAAAGAACACCACTTGCCTTGGAAAATCCCCTGGTATTTCCTGGCAGCTGGCCATCCATGAAGGCCTTGAGCTCTTGAGCTTAGAAACTTGAAGTGGAATTAAGTTGGATGAATTTGGGCCCTAATCCCCATTTACCTCAATGTTTTCATCTGTGGTTTAGCAGCGTTAGTTACTGTGCGTGCTAAGGCTGAGTCTTGGTCATTAATACTGAAAGAGATTGAGGACTGTTATTTTCCATGTAGTGTCTTCCAGAAGTTCTGTGCAATCTGGAGACTAACAGACTCTTTGATAGGGTGGTAGATCTCTGTGTTCAGTCCGTGCTGGAAGGAGGTTCTGTCACTCTTACTGGTTGTGTTGTATGAGCTTGGTTGGTGGGAGATATAAACTCACCTACAGTTCTGTAACCTTTCTTCTGTTCATGGCAAGTGCCACAGGAAGGACTGTAACTGCTTACCAGAGCCCATGTTTGGAGTGAAATCTACTCCATCTGTGATTGAGAACATATGGAATGCCTTGCCTTCGGAGTACACTTATCATACAGACATCTGTTCTGGGAAACAAAGAACACTTAGTTATGTTCATACTCTTCCTCTGTTTGACGTGATGGGCTGCCAGGGCTTAGCCCTGGGCTGAGAGAGGGACAGACAGAAGGTCTGTAAATGGCACTTGGCCATTCTTAAATGGACATCAGAACTTTCACTGCCATTTGCATTCTTGTCTAACCAAGAACAACAATCTTTGGTGTCTCTTTTTATAGATGCCAGCTGAACTCTTGAATAATTCTGTGCAGTTTTGCTTTCAGGGGAATAGCAATGTTTAATGATGATGACTCTTAACCTGAGGAACTGAATTTAGAGCATCTCTAAAATCTTAGCTTGATGCCTAATATGGAATGCAGAAAAGGGCTGTAATTCCTGAACCCCGAGTAGAGATGAAAGAAGCTGAAAGCATTAGCCTTCTAAGCCTGTGTGACAGCTTTTTTTTTCTATTTTATTAATGCTTACTTTAGAAACAAAGATGTGCTCAGTTTGCTCATTTTCTGAGACTTATTTATGTTGTGAGTTCAGCCATACTATTTTCCTTACTGCTATGGAATTTGGTTATATTAACAATGAAATAAAAATCCAGAGGGTTGATCTAGAGACAGGCATCGTTTATGGAAGGAGGAAACCCTGTAGGGCATCTTATCACTCCAGTTTTTGGTAATTGAAGGAAACTACTCATCTCTTTTAGTCCAGCTATTATGGCAGACAGAATTCCTGAACTCTAGCTGCAGAAAACAGAGTTAATCACTTTGGCACCTGGCAAGCTAAGTGACTACTTGACTCTGAAAAATAAGGAGCATGGGAATCTTTATGCAGAGTATAATTGAGAAGAAATAATTATAATGAAGTAAAAATTATTCAGCTAACTCAAAACCTGAATTAAATTAATATTTTTGATAAAATATTACAGACCAAATGCATTGTTCAAAGATTTCAGGAAGTGTATTATAAAACCAAGGCTCTTACTGTGAGGAAATTTTATTACTGCATAAAAAACCCCATGTAACCCAAGGTGACAAGTACCACTTCTGCTTTCCCCACTCCTTTGAAGAAACTGTTCACTATGAAAGCACTTCATTTTTTGTTAGATGTTGTTGTACTGTGACCTAAGAAGAGTTAAGGGCGTAAGAACGTGAGAAGTTCCGGACCCAGTTTGTACATCTCAGAGGGAGATACTTTAAATTTAGAAATTGGACAAACTGTGTAAACTTCTTCTGCATTTTTGGTTCTGGTTATTTGGTAGATTTGCTTGGATTGCACAAAGATTGTTCCAAGTTCTGTCCTGCTTCCATCTGTTCTTGGCTCTGGGCAGCTTCACTGGGAGCAGTGAAATGTGTAGTGAGATTCTGTTTCTGTAGAACACAGATCCACAGCAAGCCTAAGGCTGGTTGTAAACTCAAATGTCTTTAAATAAAAAGACAAATTCTCCTGTTTGTATTTTATCCAAGATTCTTTATGACTCGAACACCTCTCAGTGACACATTTCAGGAGAGAGTGCAATGTGTCTCTGCCTTGGGTCAGTGACCACCTAGTTTTTATTCCTGACATGGATGGCTAACTGGAAGAAGAAAGTACTGCACTCGATTTTAGGTTAAAGCACTATCTTAGCTGATTGTGTTTTACAATCACAGAACATAATTGTAAAACTTGTGATATATCTAGGCATTGTAACGCTACCACTGACCAAAGTGAACTGACTTGAATTAAGACCGGAGGAATTCAGTGCTTGTGGTTTTACAGCAGGGTTACAAAACATAATTAAACAAAGATACTTCCAATGTTTAATGTGGCAATAAAGATTTGGAATGTGACCATCAGTCAAAAACATTAGGGGATTTCTTGGTATGTAATACATATAAATCAGCAACATATCGCCTTCCCATGACAGTATTAGGTCTGTAAAATTAACAGGGAGAATATAATTTTCTAATTTAAAAAAATGAGACCTTTCCTGTTGAAAGGTGTGATCAAATTTGCTTGCAAGACCTTTCAATAAGAATGATTCTTACTGTTGGATCATCCTTCCCTTTTTAATTAAAAATGGCAACTCAAGGCTTTAAATAATTGAGCTTACAAGGATGCAACTCTTACAGAAAGAGTAGGAGCGAGTGGTTTTGTTCCCTGTGACTACTGTAGGGTCACAGAGTTAGGTCTGGTACCATTTATGGAAGAGCTCAGTTGGTTCCGTTTTTCAGGTAGATAAGAAACCTTTATTTAGCTGTGTTACGTGGAACTTGCTCACTGTCTCAGCCCTGTCCTCAGGAACAAGTGTCCACATCATGATAAACAGACGTGGGCATTTTTTCTCATCAGGTTCTGGAGTAGATTTGTCAATTCATCTCAAGAGGTTCCTTCCTAAATAGGCCTAAAGAGCTGTGAGCTCCTGTAGACAACTCAGACAGCCTCTGCCTTTGCTCCACCTGCTCTCCAAACAAATGATGAACATTTTTAGGGATTTGGCAGCCTATGAATGTTTCTCGAGTGCTTACTTCCCATCAGAGCTGAAGGTGCTGTCTGGGGACATGCCCTTGCTAACCTTGAAATGAAGTGATCACAGCAGGAACATGAACTAATTCCTTTTACTTCTTCATGTTCTGTATGACTTCCCTCTGTCTATAGCCAGATAGCAGCTTGTTGGCTCTGTTTCCTGTCTTGCCTTTTATCTTTTCATCCAGATTCACCCTCTTTCATTTTTAGGTATTTAGGTTTTGATTTCTTCAAGAGAAAGAAAGGAATCTCTGATGAAAGAGGTAAGCATGACCATTCTTGTAAGAAAAAAGTGAAGTATTGTGTAACATGTGTGTTTGCTGAGGAACAGACTATTCGCGGTTTTATTGTGAAGCAGAATGGAATTCCCAGTGGTCAGAGTTCACAGCCAGAGGAGTTGGCTGTAGCAAACAGGCAACAGCAGCCCTGCTAAGAAAGTGGGTTTTTTTCAGAGATTTTTCTACATGAATAAATTCAGTTTGCATAATGGAGTGAGGAATACCTCTTTTTTTAGCTGACCTCTTTTTGGCTTCTCAGTTTCTTTCACTGTCTAATAGCCAGAGACAAGCTCTATCTGAAATTCCCACAGTTCTTTGTCCCTTTCTTTCACCGGCCACCTAGAAACCACTTGCTATTTCTGGATTAGTGCTGGGAAGAAGTTATCTCAGGAACTTGACAGTAAGAAGGTGCATTTCAAACTAACCTCTGGGTCATACTGTATACTTGTGTATTGTCCAAATCTACCAAAATCTGTTCTCATATCCCAGGTAATAGGCAGAGAGCAGAAGCAGTGGTGGCAATGTAGTATAGCCAAAATATAATCAGATTTATGGCAATCCCTGTGATCCTGAATTTAAATTCTCAATAAAATTCTAATCATAATTTTAATACTTGTAGGTGTACTAGAATGTGCATTTCAGAAAGAAAGCAACCGGCCATTGTATGCTGGATTGTGACTCCTGCATTAATTCCTGAAGCCTTCAGGAATTATATCCAATCTCCTTAAATAAAGGGAGATGATAGAATTATGTTGTAACCCCTTCTCTACTACTGGTGTCATGTCCACCATCCTGTCTGCATTCTCCCTGCCTTGATTTTTGGTGAGGCACAGAAACGGAGAGGAAGAAGAATATGGTATTTGTGACCATATCTTACTTTCTTACTTTATTTTCTTATTTTCTTACGCTCAATAAACATTTAGTTTTGTTGCTTTGTGCTTTTTTTCCCTACAGGGAGCCAGTTAGTTGATCATGTTTGAGCCCCGTTGCCAAGACCAGTTCATTCGCACATTTCAGATGTGCTAAAGAAAAATACATTGTCTGATCAGTCTTTGCTTATTTAATGGTGGCCTCAGATCTGGGGAGCAACCTTTTACTATGGATTTTTCCATGAGATGGTAATTTACCCCTTGAGTCATTTATTACTTTATTTTTTTTCTTGGAACATAGGCTTTGGATCTTATCTTTGACAGTTTCAATCTGCAATGCAGTTCTGTGGCCAGAATGTTTGCATCCTGTGCTGGGTGACTGGTGTTCCTTATAGAGAGTTTCTTGAGAAAAGTGCTTCAGAACCCAAGTTCACCAGTGCCTGTCTAAGCCCAGGCATTATCTGTGCCTCCTGCTCCAAGCTGGTCAGGAAGGACAGCACAAATCCACAGCACTGCTTAACGTGTTTTCCCTTGGATTTACCAGATGAGGTGGTTCTGTAAGGCATAGAATCAGATCTCAGAAAGTTTTATATTGAGGATTTGAAGTATTTTTGTTACTCTGGGAATTACACATAGAATGTAGGTCATGATTTCACAGGGAAAAAAATGGGTCAAAAATCTTCCTGAAACAGTGGTGGTCCCCTGGTACCGTAGGTAAGCAGAACTGATATATCCTGTGCAGGCTCTGTGTACGCGCCTATCATGGGATTTGCAGCTCTCATCTGCATGAAGTGTGAGGAGATTGGGGTTTATAATTGGAAGCCCTAACCCTGTGCTGTCCATATCCAACACGCTGGATGGCCTTAGGGGAAGTCTGTGATGCACAAGGAATGTGGGTTTGCTGCCAAGTGTTATAAAGTGCAGAGATGACAGCTCTGTTCCACGGAGCACAGTCTAGAAAGAGGCAGAGACATCTTTTACAGGATGCTGGTGTCCTCCTTTTGGGCAAAGAGACAACACAGACTAGGAAATCCAGTGGTGAAGGTGCCTGACGGGTCTTATTGCCTTAAATATAAACTTTTATCTGGCTTTAAAAAAAGCAGTTCTGGGGTGTTTGTATAGTTTTACAGTGATTTGTTTCTATCTGTTTGCTAAATGGCATTGCTGACTTTAATTGATCTAAAGTCAATTAACACGATGCATAGGTTTCATAGCTCCCATCACTTACCTGTGAGCACTCTTACTGTTTTTACTCATAAGTAATGTGTGCTTCTCACCACAGATCCAGTTAAATTGATTAGGCTGTTAATCAGTGAAGTGATTTTGAGCTGGCATAATTTAAATAAGTTTCACAGAGATAATACTTCATCACCAAATCTTGGCCAAATATCCATTAATATCATGGCTTGTGGTAAGGCAAGGACAATGCCCTTCCTTGCAAATTCTCTCTTATTAGGATAAAAGATGTCTACAATGGTTGCCATTGGTAAATAAAATAGTGAGAGGGGTCTCAAAACAGTGAGATTTCAGGTGGTGCTTGTAGGATGTTCAAAACAGTGCTGACTTTCAGCTAAAACAGAATTCTTGGAAACATTTGGGCTACAATAATTCTTTTTCTTGAAAGAGAAGTTGTTGGGGAATAACTTTCAGGTCTGTCCATATATTTGTGAACTTTGAGTTCTGGATTTCTTAGTGACTACTGAAGCAGCACATACAGTTTTCCAGAGAGCTTATTCTGCACAACCGAGCTGGGGTCTGGTATCCATCTTTCAACGAGGTCCTTCTAGTGGTGGAAGCGCTTCTGCTCACAGTTGTCACGAACACCAGGAGCAATTCCAGTTGGAGGCTGGATGCTGAACAGGCAGATTTACTGCTGCTTTTGGAAAAGTATGTTTGTGTGTGTATAGATATCTTTCTCTCCATCCCCAGCAGAACCAGCCTAAGCCAGTATGTCAAATGTTTTTCCTACACACATCACTAATAATGCGGATGCAGTAGCTCACTGCACATCCCTTGTTTGCCTGTCAGACGCTACAGGGAATTTGTGGAATATGAGCTTCCTTTGGGACAGACCTTCAGGCTGAGCGTGCTAATTAGTACTGCAGAAAAGGGAAGTCTGAGGGGAGCTGCTCAGGAGGAGACTTTTGAACTAGGCTGGATTTATGTTTTGATTCCCTGAAAAAGAACAGCTTTCCCATTTTATAGTAGCATTAGCAAAGAGAAGTTATGCTTGTGCAAATGGCTGCTGTGACACTGTTGGCAATGATGCCTCTGCGTTACTTCAGACAAATTCACGTTTTTCAAAGTGGTATCTGACTCGCTGCAGCATGTTAATAAGACTGAAAGTGGGAAATGGAACATGTTCTGTTATCTATGGGAAAGGCCTGAATGCAAACTGCCTCTTTCTTTGCACTAAAGAATAGCCAAACTTCACTGGCTAATTCCCACACATTGGCCATTAATCTGTCATTTTCTGTGCTGAACTCAGAGAAAAAATTTGGTTTTGTGCTGCCTTAGAGGTTAAAAATTAATTTAAACTTTCTCAAGTAAGTATTCTTGTAGTTGCTCTCTCACACCTGCATCACAGCAGCAGACTACTTCAGTAATTGGTGAAATTCTTTGCTTTGTGAGAGTAAAATGCCATTCCAGGTTGATCTCTCTTGCCAGGTGATGCATGTTTGAGTAGCTGGCAATTAGAAGTTCTGCCTCATTGCTTGTGCTGGCTTCATGGCATATCTCTGTGTCACTCCAGCAGTGTAGAATCCAGTCTCTTTGAAAGCCCATACATAGATCATGGAGTGGCAGGGGTTGAAGTGCCTCTCTTCTGTTTCAGAATACCCCTGTGCTGATTGGTTTATTTTAGGGAACTAACAAGTCTCCTGACATAAATCTGAAAACCTGTTAGCAGCCTTTCAGCTCAACTTGAGTACCTGTTATCTTAAAATGGAAAGTAGAAAAAAAGAGAGAAGGCATTAAAACAAGTGATGGGGTCAAACTCTACAAGACAATGTAAAGTCTTACCTCATGGAAACAGCTAGGAAGATTGGGACTATTCAAACTTTAAAAAAAATTAAGAGAAAGCTCGCTTTGAGGTATTAGTAGTTGAGAGCCAACTCATAATGTGAAGACAAACCCTGTGCCAGACAGCTAAAACTGGGCTTTCTTCTTTTAATAAGTCACGGATACCTCACCCTGGAATTTGTCATCTGAAAAGGGAAGGTGGATATGGGCTGGCCCTGGGCCAGATTGCATTTCTTCCTCAACTAATCAAGGATCTTTATGCTACATGATCGAGTTAGACCTTGGTTTACTGTTTTTTATATTGGCATACCTTCCATTCCTGGATTTGGATCCAATCAAAAACCTGATTTCAGCAGGAGCAGGATAGTACCCCACAAAGCATATCAGTGCAATAGCTAGTGGGCAGATAAATGCTCACCACAGTGAAACATTTGTGAATCAAACTTATTTCCTCTTCCCCTAGATGGTGGTATCCAAGATGTCCAGAGGGAACAATTTAGTAGTTCATCTGTAACTGACATGAATATTTTGTGCAAATAAGATGCCTAATCTGATAGCAGGTTGGCAAACAAACTGGTAGAGTGGGTTAGTCAGCAGGCAAAAATGTATATGAAATATTTTCCTTGCTTCCTCCCATATTTTTGGAAACTGTTTAGAAGCCAAAAATTGGAAATGTTCATTTCATTGGAAATGTTCAATAAAATGATCCCCAAAGTGGATTAGTCAGCTAGTTGTGGAAGAATACTGCAAATTCTCTTGTATTGTGCTGCTGGCTGCCTTGCATCACTATTAATTAAGAAACGTAGCTCTTTAGCAGACTGCTAATTAAATTGAGAGGCAGTGATATAGAGAAGTACAGGACCTCTTTCTATCTCTGCCGAGACAGTCATATATCCTGAAGTTGCCATGAGGAAAAGCTAGCCAAGCTGCCAGTTTCCCTTCCTCTAGGGATGATGTGTCACATGTCATTTGACTACTTGTCTGCTACAGTGAATCTCTCCCTCCTTTCCTTTTAATTTTAGAATTGTTTATCTCATCCTTTTTCAAGGCGAGAGTTCAGCCCAACAGTCCCTTTTTGACTTGGTTTGTGGGCTCTTAATCGGTCAAGTATGTAATTCAGTTCTGTCCTGAAGGCAATGTTGGCCATAGTGTGGAAACTGAAGGCAAGGACAAGAAGTCACCAGCAGTAGCATCTCTGTAATAATAAACTCTGTCCCAGTTCTATAAATCTGCTGAACTCTGATGTTTTTCTCTTGTGAAACTTACTTAAGTTACAGGTACCTTAAAAACTGCTTCACTCTTTCCAGACACAGCCTGATTTCTCTGAGCTCACATTTACTTTGGCTAAAGCAAAAGTACATGATGATAGAGAAGCAGTTTTGTTCTGTAACTTCACTCTGTCCTTTCCAATGGTAAAAGGACTCTGAAGAAGAAGATAGTGCCAGCAGAGCAGTTTTGTGTCATCTCAGTGAAGTAAGTTACAATCTGTTGGCTGAGGTGTAGTAGGTGATGGTTTGCAACCCTGTTGTAGGGCTCTTTGTAGCGTTCAGTGGAAGTTCCTTCCATATCCCTTGCTGGCCTGTTACTAGGAAACTGTAGCATGATATTTGTGTACCGCTGCTTTTTCAGTCTGTTTTCTGTATGAAAATTTTTGAAGCAGAGAAACACCAGTGTTTCTCAAAAAGCCTAAGACTTTTGCTGTGTGATTCACTGAGCACCAGTGGAAGACTGTATTGGAGAAGTGAAAAGAAAAATGCAATGCTTTAGTGAGCACTGAGTTAACTTTAATTTCCCACCTTCTGAGCCGCGAATTCCAAAGCCCTGTTGAACAGAAACTGCAACACCATTACATTTTTGCTAGCTTTGCTCTTCAGATATTGATCAAAATCTGCCTTTGCATTCACCATCCTACCTATCTCTTAGATGCTAATCTTTTCTACCAAGAACAATCCTCACAAAACCCCTGACATGGATACAGGTACAGTGTTATGGGCATTGTACCTCTCAGCCGTACTACAGGGACTTTGGTGTGAAGGGACTCTGACTGGGCGCTTGCTTGATAGAACCTCTGACACCGACTACTTTAGCTAGATGCCAATCCCAGTTCTTGAAAGTCCCCCCCACCCAATGCCTTCAAGGTGATTTTTAACAGCTCATTACATCTTTCAACCTTCCCAGTGGTTGGTGCGTGATGGGGAATGTGAAACACCCATTCAATTCCATGCTCTCTAGCCCAGGGACTGACTAGGCTATTCTTAAAATGAGTCCCATTGTCTCATTGTGGGTCTGTGGGTCAGTGTAATCAACCTGCCAGGCCTCTCCATACCTATATTTGGCATTGGAGTGGCAGGCTGTTGTGACTGGGCAGCACGCTCTTGAGAGGGATTTGTGGCTTTTAGAGCAGATTGTTGTGCAGTGCCTCTGGTGTCTGAGGTGTATCTCTGGACAGCATCCCTAACCTCTAGGGCAGATGTGGTAACTACCCTGGGAAACCCAAGCTTGTCCTTAAAAGTGAGATGGAGTGTAGTTAGAAACATCAACAAGAAAAGAATATCCTTCATCTCTACCGGAATCTTAAACTCTTCAAAATTCATGGGGTTAGTTCCAAAGGGAAAAGAGATGAAACCCTGAGAGGAGGAGGAGGAGGAGGAGGTACCTCTTGAGTCCCTCCCCCGAAGATTGTACCAGTAACCACGATACTCCAAGGGTTATTACTTAGGCCATGGAAGTAGTGCACATTACCAAACAAAACTACAGGGGCTGCTGAATTTACCATGTCCCCTGCCCAGACTATGAATTTAACAGTGGCCAAAACTACTTTGTGACCACACCCATCTCAAGGCAATGGTCCAAAAAAGGAAACATTGCAGACAAAAGTATCTGCCACCTAAAGCCTGCCAAACCTGGAAGCATGATGATACCTCAGGTGAAAACTGTTACAGAACGTTGGAAGGAAAAAAGGAATTTCTTAAGAGTTGTTACCTCTCTCTATATCTCTTGAGCCTCATGTTGGGCGCCAATAAATGTCCTGGATTAAAGGACTTAAAATTTTAAATATGAGACAAAACAACTTAAAGGTGACAACAACCCGCTGCTTCCCCTCAGTGCTACTGGTGAGCAGGTCCAGCACTGGGTTGCTCTGATGAGGCCCCTGCAACCCCAGAACAGCTGATCTGGCTGCAGTGGCAGGGCCCCCCTTTCCTCCATCGACCAAAACAAAAATTCTGTACATAAATAATAAGGAGTGCCCAACCATAACGCATTTTTCTGTCCTAAATTTCTTATTTGAGTTTTCTTGTAATATTTTAACTTGGAATTTTCTGTTGTGTTTTCTTGATTGACATTCAGTCTCTGAGAGGTATTAGTATCTTTCCTTGCCATGACTGAACTACACAACTGAGATTATTACAAATCAGAATTCTTCATAATATGAGGCATGGTCAGAACACTGAATTTTACATTCCTATTACAAGACTAACCAAGATATGAAAATGCCTACAATGGGCTATTGAATCTAGATGTAGTGTGGATTAAAAATATTGCAAATTAAAATCCTGTGTTAAAAAAAAGTCTTAAAATCCTTAGCTCAAGGAGACTGCATAGTTGTCTTTAGATAAATGCATACCGTCAGTGAGTTTATACTGACAGTTAGGTTAGCCAGTGTTGAGCATATGTGAATAAAAAACCCCCAACTGACTGAAGAAAATCCAACATAGAGTTTGCAATAAACTGAAAATGACTAGCCTAAAAAACTGAACTTTACTGCAAATTTGGGACAAAAATTTCGCTACAAACAAGAACATCGATTAATTGAGGCTATTTAACATACCTAAAGAAGTAACGTGTAGTATTATTTTTCCAAGAAAGTTTCAAATCTTTTTAGGCAAAATGTCTTCTATTAACTCCATTAATTCAGTAGGTGTTCACCCTATTCAAATAGGGAAATCTCAGTTCCTTGAAAAATAGGTGTTTCCAGTCCGGTCTCTATCATGAAGGTATCACAGCTGCTTTGTCCTACAGAAAGGACTCTGGCTTCAAACACCTCTTTACGTTTCCAATGCATGAGAAGTTTTTGTAAAGCATCTTGTCACCAGCATTGTTCCACATTGTGAGCTCATCCATGAGCGTTCCAGGATGATCCTGGCAAATAGGTGATGGTTCTCCTGAGACAGGAATTGAATTAAGAAGCTGTTTCACAGGACTAATCTTTAGGTGAACGCAGACATTTTTCCTCTGGTACCAGAGCTGGGCTGTTTATCTTTGCATTGATGGGCCGGAAAGTTCTCTTCAGCTCTTTCCAAACAACATTGGTGTAGTTTGTAGGTTGAATTGCAACAGGGGAAATTCTGAATAGATTTTTTTTTTTTTCACAGTTCTGTCATCTCTGCCTACTGCTTTCTACTACTTTCACACTAGCAGGGGGAGAAAAGTATCATTAGACTAAAGACATTCAATCTGTAGTAGCCACTTCTTTGTATGTCTGGCCCTCCTGCTTCCTTCTGTTTTCCTGTTCGTTGTTGTAATTGCGGAGTGGTGTCTCTTGCCTACTGTCTGTAGTTGGCTGCTCTAAAGTTCTGGGGATCACTTTGTGCGCCTCCAAAACTCAGTATTCAGGGTAGTATGGAGGATAGAAATGTGCTCTTGACATAATGACAGATAGCAAAACTCTTCAGTTCAGTGGCCCAAATCTAAGCTTTGTGTTTCCTTTATATTATTGGTTCCTTATCTGGTGTTTCTTCTTTTCTCTTCCAATAATCTATCACATTCTGCTATGCTCATCTGAATTTGAGACTTGATGTATACGTGAAGCTCCAGTCTTTAGCTCTGTGTTCTGTTTGTTGTACATTTTTGAATACCATATTTGGCCACTTTTCAGCCTGCAGTGGGTTGATTGTGTTTGGTATAAACCTTGGTTAGCTCTGACAGACTGCAGATGATCTGTTCAGCAGTCTGTTATCTTGCTGCTAATCAGCCATGCTCTCCAAGTCCAGCCCTTGTTTCAGCTGCCCAGCTGCAGGAATTAAGCCTCCATTGTTTCCATGTTCACAGAGCATTGCTGCAGCTCACGAGTGGGAGGCCATAGCAGCCCAAAGGCGCTTCTGTTTGCCAGTGCCTCCCGCACAGTTTGAAGAGGTGGCAAACAAGCAAGTCGTACTTTGGGAAAAGTCTCTTTGCTTTCTGCTCTGCTTACTATGGCAAGCTCTGATCCTCAGCCAGAAGTCTTGCAGCAAAAGGCCACCTACCAGGCAGTAGTCTTCAGGTAGGGTCGGGAGAGCCTCACATGAAGGACAAGGCAATGGGAGTAGGACAGAGATGAATTGGCCCACTCCCTTCTGTGCTGGTTCATCCTCACCTCGGATGCTGTGTGCAGTTCTAGGTGCCACAATATAAGGGAGATATAAAGCAATTAGTGTCCAAAGGAGGCTATGAAGGGTCTGGAGGAGAAGCCAGTCAAGGAGTGGCTGAAGTCACTTGGTGTGTTCAGATGGAGAAGAGGAGGCTGAGGGGAGACCTCACTGCAGTGATAGCTTCCTCATGAGAAACACGGATGGGCAGGAATTCTGCTCTCTGGTGATCAGTGACAAGACCTGAGGGAATGGCCTGAAGTTGTGTCGGGGGGTTTAGGTTGGATATTAGAAAAAGGTTCTCCCCCAGAGGGTGGTTGGTATTGAACAGGCTCCCCAGGGCAGTGGTTACCAAGGCTGACAGAGCTCCAGGAGTGTTTGGATGATACTCTCACACACATGATGTGACTCTTGGGGATGGTCCTGTGCAGGGCCAGGAGTTGGACTTGATGATCCTTGTGGGTCCTTTCCAGCTCAGAGAAGGGATTCTTTGACAGTAGAAGACTGGAACTTTTTCCCCTTCTACTTTTACACTTTACAAGGTGGAACTCATTGTTTCTTTGAAAGAAGAAGGACAGAACTCCTGGGTTTCATTCAAACGAGGTAATGTTTGTGGCAAAACCATTTTGAACAAAATTTTTGTAGTGCAGGTAGTGCCTCACAGGCTTGGATGAAAAGCTGAAAAAGATTCCATTCTTACGTTTCCTAGTAAGCCAGAAATATTGCACCCTTAGGCACATTAAAGGATATAGGGCTGTGCAGGCAGGAGTTATAGCCCTTCCTGCCACTTCCTATTGGATGGGGGAAGAGCTCTGTAGAAAGGAAATTTGATCAATTCAATTTAGACTAGAGAAATAAAACGACAAGAGGATCTTATTTCTTTCATCTTTATTAAATTCTAGGGTATATTTCCTTACAAGACATGTGATTGTAGCATTTTATTGATTTTAACATTGTATGTAAATTAGTTAAAAATACTACTTTTAAAGCTGCTGGAGCCATACCCTGGCATTTTGGGGTATCCAGACTCCCTCACAATGTAATGAACCTTTGCTGTACACTGTGCAATAACCCTTGATTAATAAGGGGGTTTTATGTGCCTGTTATTTGAGTGTGCCAAGATGCGGATTTGAATGTCTTACGTGTGGTCAGAAGGGCCACAGGTACAGCTGAGCATAAAGTGCTTGACAGAGCACTCTTGGAATCCCTTGCCTGTACACTTGGCTCCTCAACTCTTCTTGCTGTGCATGTGGAGCTAGCAGGTGTGTGGAATGGTTTGGAACATGCAGCAAAGTAGAACCCACATCCTTACAGACAGTAGCATTCAACACAAATGTCCAATGTGGGTGCTTTATTTATTAGGGTTTTTCTTGTTTTGTTTAGTTTTTTTCCGTGGTAACTGGTCCTTAATTTGTCATCCTTAGTTAAATGTAAAAGAAAATACAGGATCATCAGGGACTTGCTGAGTCACTCTCAAATAAGAATAATCAGTTTGTCTCTGTTCTGGATTAATTCTGTAACTCATTTTCCAGCAGTGCCTCTAAATTGTTTGTCATGCTTTTATCATTGCTGTTTAGGAGGTTGTACCGTGCTCTGAAAGTTACAAGCCTTCTGCAACCCAAAACGTCTTCCCAGTCTTAAATTCCCTTGCAGCAAGTTTGTACTATTTTTCTCCTTGTGCCAGGGTTGTCCTTCCAGTTGAATAGCTTCTCCCTCTTCACTCCCAAATTGTGTAGCCATTTGTCTTCCAAGAAGTCCCTATTGGTCTGCTTGTCACAGGAGGGCCTTCTCTGTGCCAGGAGAACTCAGCTTTGGCATTAAAGGGTATTTCCTCAAACAAGGATACTTTGTTGTGAATTTTATGCCAACGGCTGAAAAGAACCTCAGCTACCTCTTAGCCATGGGAGTTCTCCTCACAGCATATGCCTTCCTTAAGTAAAAATCCTCCACGTGGGAATTCTCAGACTTCTGTTAGCTTTTGTGCAGCGAAGAGAATCCTCAGGTAACCCCCGAGCTAGATGTTTCTAAGCAAAACAAGCTTCAGTACCAGGGATTTGAGGATGTCCCAGTCAAGCAATAATTAGAAATACTATCATTTAGTGTTCCTTTTGCCCTGAAGAGACTCTTACCCCATTGTGTGTGCATTATAAGCACAAATTTCTTCCAGAAACACTGTGCACAAATGAGATATTTGGGTTAAAGCATCTGGAATCCTCTATCTTGCGTGCTTTTCTGACAATTAATGTCAAATTGAAGATTTGGAGCTTTTAGGCCCTGCATTAACGGCCCTGTCTAATTCTTTACATTCCTTGAGATTTGTTTATGTCTATGAAGGCTGAACAGATTTGATGATTGAAGAGACTATATGTTGGTTTAAGCTGTGCAATGATCTACCCTTCCTTCAGCAGGTCTTGTGCTGAGATCAGCATGGGACTAACCTTGCTTAGTAAGTCAGTTTAGAAAGAGTAATTCTCAGTGGTCAAGATTTTGCTTACTGTTCTTTAAGTCATCATGCTTGGGTGATTTATTTGAATACTTTGATATAATTTTTGCTTTGATTTCTGAAAAAGATTATAATTAATTTCTGTATCATGGTTGAAACAAGAATTCCCCATTAGCAGGAATAAGAGGTTGGCCTGATTGTTGGCTGATATGTTTTAAATTCCTGTCCAGTATCAGATAGATTTACAGGGTCATAGGTTCTGTGATGGAGTCCTCTCTGGTTGAGACACAAACTGTGACTTGCATGTTACTACTAAACATCGAGTTTTAGCCACATTTCACGTGCAGCTGAAATGTAAAGCAAGTCTTTTGCACCTGCCAAGATAACGTGACGTTAACTGGGACATAAATGCCTTAGGCTCTATAAAGTAACAGAGTTTGAGCACCTTTGTTTTGGATTTCCTTAGCGTGTGTATGCCACTGAAGGAAATCTTTCTTTGTTCTCACTCCCATGGTACTCCTAAGAGGAATGTTTTTATAGTCAGGATACTGAAGAACTGAAGCAATGTCAGAAAAATAGAAAGTATAGGCTGAGACTCATCCTAACCTCAGTAATGGCCTCAGCCTGGAGCTATCTGCCAATGTTGCTCTGAAATGCTCACTTCTGTTTTTGATTTTAAGGCTCTTTCCTGGACCCTTGGTTTGCAGGAGAGGCACTGCTCCTTTCAGCAGCAAAGACAGGGGGGTGTCTCCTGATGTGTGCAATAACAATCTATATCCACAACAGGTAGGTTTCCGTTTTATATACACCAAGGATTGTCACAGGAAAAATAGTTTTTTAAATTGGCTTGGAGACTTCTGTTGTGAAACCAAGTCTTTGCTCATCTAGATTGAGGCAGCTTTAAGACCATGCTTTCTAATATAAATAGTAGGTTTCTTTTGTTGCCTCCCCTTCCCAAAAAAACACAAGTGAGACTTACAATTTGGTTTAAACTATTTGTTTTGGATGACAATAATCGAATCCTTTAAAGTAGAACCTCCACGCTTTTCTGTTACGCTGAACTTGAATGATTCCACAGTTTCTCTAACCCTTTACAAAGTCTAGAAAAGGCTTCTCCAGAATAATTTTTTCTCTTCTATGTTTTATTTTCCTGGTTAAGTCAAAGTTGTCTTAAATAGTGGGGAATGGGGACAGCATAAACTCAATACTGAAAGCATTTTTAGTTCCCACACAATCCATACATAGCTGAGCATGGGATCGCTAGGCCACAGAGTGCCATGTTATGGTTTCTACGAGTCTGATGCTTCCTCAGCATTTCTGATGCCTCTAGGATGGAGGGATTGGAGAACTGGGAAGTATGATATTCTAACTTTGAGAGCTTTCTGTGGGTTTGGGTGGAGAGAGGACTTCTTGCCAGCATGAGTCCATGAGAACAATAACATCCTGGCCTGCTGCTAGCTGACACCATGCTTGTGTGCATTAGGAAGCTTGTGATGCACGTCCTGAACGTGACTGTTGGCAAGGCACTCATATTCCCAAGCAAAATCAGAGGAGTATCCTGGTCTGAGTATGAGTTGAAGGAATAATGTGCAGACTGAATTACAGAGAACTGGTTGTGTGGATATTTTGAAATATAAAAGTGTTTTTCTGTCATCTTACCACTTGATTTTAGGGTATTGTCTTTTTCCCTGCTATTTTCTTTCTCCACTGTAATTACCGCAGGGAATGCGACCCAGCTTGCTGGCTTTGGTGTCATGCCCATTTCCTGTGCAGATAGTGCAGTCAGGCATTCTGGGTGGCGGCTGCTGCTGCTTAATGAGCAAGCAAAGCGAGATATGCACAGCAATGGAAGTACCATCAAATGCTGCAAACACAGCTTTTGCTTCCCTTTTGCAAATCATAAATTCAACGGTTTGGTGTGCTCTCTCCTTTGCACAAACCACATATATGACTGTTCTCCTACATGGTTTCCTTCTGCAACTTGGAAAAGTGCAGCCAAAATAGCAAATTTTAATCCATTGTAAATGTTGTATTGCAGTAGCAGTGGAATCCTGCCTATCCACAGCATAATTCCAGCCTATGCAGTACAGGCATAGAGTGCAGGCAAGTCCGCCTTAAGAAGGCAAATCTCTAAATAGCTGGGCTTTTATAGCATGAATGTGAGTCCTGCTGCTGACCTGCTGCTGACCT
This sequence comes from Serilophus lunatus, assembly GCA_013399895.1. NCBI lineage: Eukaryota > Metazoa > Chordata > Aves > Passeriformes > Eurylaimidae > Serilophus > Serilophus lunatus. Next base: position 114,658 of record VXBA01005309.1, read on the forward strand.
GATCAGACAATAACCAGATCAATAATAATGTAATCCTTCTGGCCAGACTTCTTGTACAGTTGCATTTTCATTTAATCTATAGCAATAAAGTCAAGTCTTTGCTTAGGTATTTTTATTAATAGTTTTACAAGCAGTAGAAGAGTAGCCTTAGGCAAGCCTTTCCTATCTGCATGTCTCAGGACATTATAATCTGAAAGGATGCTGTCATGGCTGATAGCAGTTGTATAAGATGATTACAAAACCAAGGGAGCTTTCAGGCCTGTTTACAAAAGCCATGATATTGTGTCATCCTCCCAATGGTAAGAGCTCCAGGAGCTATTTTACTGGGGAGTGCAGCAGGGGAATCGGCAGGAATTAATATTTAGTCCTGTCTGAATATGTCTGCAGGTAATGACACAGGTGAGTTAGTAGTGCAGCAAAACCTACAAAGATCTCGGTTCACTTTCAGCGCTGCTACCAGCACATGGTTTTATCTGTCTCTGCTTTCTACTGTCAGCCTTGTATGGCAGCTTGTCCCAGTGTGTACTCCCACCTAGCAGAGGGTCTGTGTCCTTAGATTGCCTGGCAGAGTGGTGGTGTGATAACTCTCTCTGGATGCTAGTAACGCAAGGAGCTATTCAAAGCTTTATGGGGAAAAAAATCGTGTCACGCTTTTGGAACATGCTCATAACGAGCACTTGTGCAGCAACAAGTAATTGTATTCTTGGAGTAAGCCTACAGCAAAATTGTTTCCAAGAGGAGATTGTAGACCAGGACCAAGATGTGACTTTTGTGGAGCTTTGTTTTAATGACAACATATTGCTCTATCTAAAACATATACATGGAAGTAAATTCATAGCCCTTGGCACCAGCATCTGAGAGGTTATTGCATGTTCATGTAACCAGGCAGGCACAATAATTTTTATCTTGAGTTGGCCTGTAAGCAGCTTTGGGATTATATTGCAAAAAGCTCTGTGATGCCTGGATTTTATGCATTTGATTTAAACCCCAGCAATTCCAGGAAGCATCTAAGTTCTTGTGCTGCTGATCATTTGTCTTTTTCCTCACTAAAGACTACGTGGAAGAAAGCAAAGCTGCAGTTATGGCCTGAATAGTATGAACAACTAGAGGATTACATTATTTTTTAAATTAGTCTGCAGCTTGAGCACCCTATTCTGGTACATAACTCCCGTTCTTTCAATACACCACTTGCTTAAGCAAGACCAGAAAACTAAACTACATCTTCTGAGCTCAGAGTCCCCACTTGCTGTGCTTGATTACAAGGCTATACTGAAAATGAGAGCAAACTTTAGGACACAGGGCAAAAGAGGACAACTGAGGTCATGTTTCCAGGAGCTGGGGCTTGGCAGGCTGGATTTTGCTCTGGACTGTACTGCAGCACAGTATGAATTGGGATCTACTTACTTGGACTGCTGAACTCTTACACACTTGTGATATGTCACTCGTTTACAAGGCAAAACTGCAAGGGGGTTTTATATACTAAGGCAAGGAAAGGATTCACAGTTTAGCCTTGGATATTCAATTTCGATTTGTTGTGGGCCCTGTTTTACCAGAACTTTAAATGGAATTTGGTATTTTTTTCCTGGAAAGATCTGTGGAAAGAAAGTTTGAAAGTTAGCTTCTACCTGTCGAAATGAAGCACTGGAAAGAAGTGAAAGACTTCCAGAGTAATTACGCATGAGCAGACATGTCTGTGTGGGTTAGATCTTCATAGCCAGGTTGTGACAGTGACCTGTCACAGCCTGGCTCAAAGCAGTGAATTGATGTATCCATGCTCCTTCTGGACTTAGGTCATTCTGGGCCATCTAAGGTGTATTGATCCTTCCAGTCTTGACTCAAATTTCAAAATTATCTTGTTCTTCCTGATGCATGTGCTGTGTCTATGAGGTGAGCCACTCCCTTGAATTCATAGCTTCATTCCTGGCCCCAGCACAGCCTTGCTGTTCTGCTGGCCACAAGGTACCAGATGGGATATAACCCAGAAAGCTGTTGTGTTTGCTGCCTGGGTGCCCTGCCCATCCTAGCATTCAGGAGAGCATTAAAATGTTCTTGCATGCCTAACTGGATTCTTAGCTGGTCCTAATTATCAGCGTCAGCCACGTGGCTCATAATGCAGTGGCTCCAGAACACCCTGGAACCTCCAGTTCCAACAGCACAGACATTGTGCTGTCAGAACAAAATCCACAGGCAGGTTTTCTGAGAGATTAAAATAAAACTGTAAATTGGCCAGAGCAGTTTCCTAATGGTGCTTGAAGTGAGGCTGGAACTCATACACTGACTGCACAGTGCTGCTCTCAGGACAGTCAGCTGGTGAGCAGCCATGAGCTAATTGGAGCAAGACAGCATTTCCCAGGACAGCTGTTGTGTCGCTGTTTGCACAGATGAAAACCACTCAGAGCAAACCCTGCTGGTCAAAATATTCCAAAATCCAGTGAGACCAGTAGGCTTGAGATTGTGTTGCTCTGCTCCCTCTGCTCCCTGTTCCCCTTGGCTGGAGTCAGGCTGAGTGGGAGTATTCTGCTCAGCATGCATTCCTGCCCTAAGCATTCCTCCCTCCCCGCTGTGCCTCAGTGATGCTGCACAGCATCAGATTGTCCTAAACCCCTTCTTCCCAGGTCCTCTTCCTCTTGGGCGCTGGGGGAGCCAGCCTATACTGAGCCTGGGCGGGCAGCTCCCCCGACCTCAGCCTCTGCTGTAGGTTAACCCAGTGCACTGGTGCTCCTGTGAAGGTATTTGACAGGGTTCTTGCTTTATCTAGAGGGGGAGCTTTCACCAATACAAAAAATAATGTCTGATATTTTGTTGCTAGTAACTGAGGCAATTAAAAGCTAAATGTCACACAGCAGTGTAGGCTGCACTTTCCTAGTGAAAATATTACGTGGTGATTTGGTGGCTGCAGTTAATTAGTTGGGCAAATGATCTCTTGCTGTGGATGTTTTATCAGTGCAATCACATTTATAGTCAGGCTTACGGGGTAGAAAAAAAGGGAAGGGAATACTCTGCCCTTTTGCATTAGGGAGAGCAGATCATCGAGCAGTGTGACTCTTGCAAGACAGGGACCTGGCTCTGTGCTTTTTTCCTCGGTTCTTTGCTAAACGAAATGCTCAGTGACAAGACTGTCTCCTGACGGTCGCTGAGCTGCACACAACGAGAACTGACAGGTCTCTTTCCAGGATCTGACTGAGCTGCAGTAAATAAGCAGAAATGAGAGACATCCAGGTTTTGCATAGCTCTCCAGAGGGGTGTTGAAAGTTCAGGCCAAAGTGGGGACCAGAGACTGTGCCTTCTGTGCACATCAAGAGGCACAGTAAGAGGTTTTCCAAATCAGAGCATCATTGTTCCAGGGCATGTTGTGCTGGGTTTATGCAGCAGGTGTGTAACTGTCTGGCACCTTTCTCAAGGAATAGCACTGAACTTCTGTGAAGAGAGCAACAGCTGCTGGTGCCCAGAAATGCATTGCCTTTATAATTTAACTAAATTGGAGCGAATTCATGGCAGATACATTCTTGTTGTCCAGTCTAGTCTAAAATGCACGACATCAATCTTCTCCATAATTTAAAATAAAGCTGATCTGAACTCATAACACTGTCGTTTGAATATATGTAGCTTTAAGTACGAAACAGTGTGTAGGCTGACTGGTTAAGTGTGCGTGTAATGGCTTAAAGGAAATATCATATTTTTGGGCACGACAATAAGAATACTGTTGGATGAGTTGGAGAGGATCCAGAAGAAAGTAACGAGAGTAATCTGGGGAACATGATCTACAGGACAAGTTTGGATGATTTTAGGGGTGTCCAATAGAGGAGGATGGAGGTGTAGACATGAATCTTAAAATGCCTATAAAAGCTGTTTTGAAGGGAATAATTTCTTATGTGGTGGAGAGAATTGCAGCTGGAAATCTGATTCAGAATGGATTCTAGGAGAAACACTGGGAAAAGATTATCTGGAGAGGCTGAATGAGGCTGAAGGAATCTCTCGAAACTACTATGGCTGTTTATTCAGCTTCAAAGCAGATGGACTTTGAGGGTCCCATCTAGTCCTGCCTTCTGAAGATGAAGTCAGAATGAACATTGGGACACCACCTACGCCTTGAGGTGGAATTCAAATACTTGACCTAATTGATCTTTTTATTACTGTGCATTAAATAACTTTGGTTTCCTTTACTGTATTCCTTTACTCTGGAAAGAGATTAAATCCTTTGTGCACAGTTAGGAGTTAAGCTATGTTTTCAATATATTAGATTCCTGCTAACTTGCTATGCATTTAAAAGCATTCTATGTATTTGTAAAGGATGGGGATGACTTCCTAGGCCCTCCCTTTCCACTTTCAGTGGCATGTTGTGCAGATGTTTGAGTTGTGACTGTTGTAGACTTAGGAGGGTACCTGGATAGTCCCATAGATAATTTGATCTATGTGAGTCATGTAGGCAGAGAGTACTAGATTGGGGTTCTAGGCATCTCAGCACCCTCATCTTGGAGAACTTACCTGTGGTGAGTCTCTATTCTGTTCCAAAAATGAAGAAAAACCATCACATGTGACTAATTTAGATTTGATGACATTTAACTTTTTCACCGACATTGTCGGTTCCTGGTGTGTGGGACACAGAATTCAGAGGCCAAATGTTATCAGGGGATGTTTTCAGCAGTGACATACTGCTCAGTAGTTACTGGTACATGCAGTTTTTGGTGGGTTGTCTCACACACTGCCTTCCAGCAGTGCTGTGCTATGTCTGTTTTCTTGCCTTCCTGACCCCATTCTTTCTCCAACACAGGTCAGCAACTACTAAAAATGGTATCGTATACCCACAGGAAATGAGAGCTCTAGATTCTGCTGTGATGCCTCCGGGCCCATCTCCATCTTGCTGTTATCTCTAAGTAGCTGCATTTGACTGCACACTTGGTCATCTTACAGCAGGGAGATAACTGGGGAAGGATTGAAGGAGATGTAAATCAAATGCTGAACCAAGAGAAAATGGAAGCATACTCTCAAAATCTTTATCATTAGAACCCAGCACAAGATGTTTGTAGGGCCTGGGTATACAAATTACAAGTTGTTCTCTCAAGCCAAAATTTGCCTGTTGCTTCTCACGAGATAAATGCAATCCATTAGAGACTTGAGAGGATTGTTCCAGTACTTGAATTGTTTCAAACTGTTTATGGAACATATTTATTTGGCTTCATATATTGTTTCTAAGGCCCAAATCCTCCCTTATTGCTACACTGGAGATTGATATATATTAGGTTAAGTGGCAGCAAGAAAGAATCTGCCCCTTCTACAGCATATTAATTGCGGTTGTGGGGCTGGGGATATGTTCCCCTTCCTGGAGTGAGGATAGGAAAACAGGCAGAATGTCTTGCTGGCATCACCCTGTAAAAGCCTACAGATGATGTAAGAGTAAAGAGTATGCAGATTTGGTCAAAGATCCTGTCTTCCCTGCAGTATTTACCAGGGGATTCTGAGGAGGAAAGCTGGTATACTAGGAGGAATTCTAGACTATCCTGGTTCAGATACAGTATTGTACTTCTAGGAGTTGTTTTCTTCTTAATAAATTGGGTAAGTAGAACAGAAAGGTGAGGAGTGGCATACTCAAAAGTTTATACTGTGCTGCACTGCACTAATGATGTCTTCAGAAAATAATCTGCTCAGCCAGTATATTGGAAGATGGATCCTTCCTCAGCCACGGGAAAAAGAACTTGGAATCATGGGGATTTTACAGACGGAGGATCATAGATGGAGAGTGGAATAGGCTACAAAATTTAACGCTCCTTCTTAAAAGCAGAAGAGAATTTTCTGTCTGTAGATGTGCCTTAGTATGGGAAAGGAAAATGATGTAACTGTAGTGATTTGCAGTAAACCAGTACCATGACCCTCAGGAGTCTGTTTGCTTGTCCTCCCATTCAGCTTGGTCTTCCTCTGCTTTTTCCACATCACACAGAGAAAACTGAGATTACTTGAGTGGATGGGTAATAATAGCCTCACTGACTGCTGGAAGTATAAATTTATATCTGTGGGAAAAAATGTTTTGCATCACACATCCTTTTTGAGCAAGGTAGTTCTGTTCATGATATGAAGCAGCCTGCACCCTCCCTCCCCTTTGCTTGTTGATATTAGATAAAGCTGCTGCTGCTTGCTGCTGTGAGCCCATTGAGCAGTCCTGCTTTCTTTTGCTGCTGCTTCCTGAGGGAATCTTGCCCTTATGGTGCCTTAGGGATAGAGTCTGCTCCAGACCCTCTTTGCACACTGTATAGTTTTGGGTTCTGTTATCTTTTCAACTGTGGAAATATCTGGAATTTTAATGTAAGAATTATTTTGCCCAGAACTCCTATTTCCAGATAATCAATTCTGTGACTGTGCTGAAGATGTTGATTTTTGTGCCTAGCAAAATATTGACAGGAGACTGAATTAGATGCAAATTTCTCCTTTTCCTGCAGTTGCTTTCTAGAGAGAGATTTGTGATTATTCTAAGGAACAAAGTGGATGCTTAGTTGAGGAAGTAGCATCAATTGTGGTGAAATTGAGTTCACACACTTCCCATTCCCCAAAAGGGGAGAGGAAAGTAGTTGTGAAGCCAAGAAGCCATCCTCACACAGACCGAACTGTGCTCTTGATTTGGTTTGGCAGATTTCTCTGATTCTAGCAATAGCCAGGGCCAGGGGAATCAAGCTCTTGTATTCTGTACACAGCCATGCCTCAGCATGGTCACCAGGAGCATGGAAGCCTTCTCAAAATTTCCAGGTCTGCTCTTCAGCTGTCATAATTTTGGAACTGAGAAAACCTACCAATTTTTTCATCAACCCAAGACTTTTACCAGTCCCACAACAGTAACATCTTGATAATGTGCTTCTCTGCCTCCCAAAAGACTGGATTAAACTGAAGTTGGCCAAACAGCAGTGCTGTAGATTTAGTGGTGGAGTCATTGGAACTGTGATGATCCATGTCCATAGTATCTGAGTGCCAGACATTCCTGGATTTTGGTTGTCAGTACTCATGCTGTGGTGGTTTGATCCACCTTTTAGCATTCAGGGGGCAGGTTCGATAAAAGTGACGGAAAACTGAACAGAATGTTCAGCAGGACAACAATTTATTACAAGGAATTTGAATGAGAGAGGTAGGGGTAACCCACCAAAGACCCCCAACACGCAAGGGAAAAAAACACAAAAAGGGGGAAAAAAAAAAAGGAAGGGAATTGTTCCTTTCAGCCAGATGACTAGTTGAAAGAAACTGGGAGGAAGGGGTAGGAAAGGGTGTCTCCTTTTCCCTCTCTCTGAAGGACTTCGGGCCCTCCAAACTCTCTGAAGAACACAAACACAGGTGAAAACCAGTTCCCTCCCTCCCCTTTCCGAAGGATACTTGCTAGCCAGCTGGAAATGGCTCCTGGGTTGAGAGAAATGGGTGGACTCCCGCCATGGAGGCCTGCGGGCGCTGGACACCGGAGCTCTGATCCTTCTCCTAGCAGTGGCCACCGAAAAAAAAGAGAGCGGGGCGGGGCCGTGCCTCGGCTTTTAAGCCTTCTCCGTCTCGCGTGGATATCGTTGCCTTCTTCCTGGCCAAGCTGGCTTCCCATCCGTCCAGCCAGCTGGGCCCCACCTCAGTCCCGGTGTTTTCTCGTCGAAGAACTCACGAGTTCAGTCGTTAGGCGCCATCTTTGTTTTCATGGCAGCAGCACCTCAGAGATGCCACAGCGCCAACACGGTGCCAGGGCCAGCTCTCTATCGCTGTCCGTCAGCAGCCATGGTGCTGACATTCCCGTCCAGGCTGGCCCGGGGCTGCGTGCCGCTGCCCGCGCTCCGGGGTGGGGGTGAGGAGCCGCTGCCCCGGAGGGACGCTGGGGCTTCCCGTAGCCGTGGCCCCAGGCCGCTGCTCGCCCCGGGAAGCCGCCGTGCCCGTGCAGGAAGGGACGGTCCCGGCCGCACACTCCACAGGGAAGGGGGACAGTGGGCAGGAACAGAAGCTGTCTGGGCTACACTGCACAAGATGGCCCCGGGGCCATGCGCGGCGACAGCTGGCGATCGGCCGCCGTGCTCCCGGGAGCGGCGGGGACGGGGGGCTAGAGACCGCCACCCCGCTGCCAGGAGCCTGGAGGGCGCAGAGCCGCCACCCGGCCCCAGCCCTGACCTCGGGGCACCGGGACTGGTGCAGGCCCCGCTCTGGTGCAGGCCCCGCTCCGTCCCTCCGTCGCCC
>VXBA01005309.1:123145-185761 GCA_013399895.1 Serilophus lunatus
TCTGGTGTTAACTAGCCAAGTGGCTTTGGCTAGATGTTTTTCCCAACTCATAAAGGTTCCCCCACCCAAAGCCTTCAAGGTCTCCTTCAGAAGCCTGTTATACCTCTCAACCTTCCTGGCAGCTGGGGTGTGGTATGGAATATGGAAAACCCATTCAATACCCCATGCCCCCCTTTGAACCCCCACAATCCCAGCCCCCACAAACCAGTACACATGCTCACTCTGAAGTGACAACTCATGCCTTTGGTGATCCCAACTACTGCAGAATGCGAGGAGAAATGATGGGGACAAGCGAAAAATTCGCATGTTGTGCCTACAATATTGCTTTCACCTCAGCCATCATCTGGGAGGGCCAACATCAAAGGATGCTATTTTGTTGCTTTAGACGCAGAGCACTAATTAGAATGGAGGTGCTGATTACACTTTTCATCATCTCTCTGCTATCTTGTTTAGTTGTGAATTCATCAGTTCTTTTTGTCCCTCTCATCCAGTTTCAATCTGTTCACCATGAAAATAGGTATGTGCGCATGGAGAGCATTTTTCTTTCCCCTCTGAGTGCTCTCTAACCTTTATCAGTTTGGAAATGCCACCCTATACTGAAACCAGGCAAGCACTGCTGTACCTGTTCTCATTGTTTTGCTGTTGACATTTTTGAGATTATGCAACGAAGAATCTGTGCAGTTTGATGTAGAGAATGAGCTCAAATCTTTGAGGTTACTGTGAGGTTAGTAACGAAAACTCATCCAGCTCAGAAAATGTGTCCTGGGATCCATTGGAAGCAGTGCTGTGCACAGAGCAATTATTCCCAAGAACGACAATTTCCAGTTCAAAAAAGCTCAGATTGTATTTACAGCAAAGGGATACTGGAATCAAGGGGATTGTTTAACTTCTGTTAACACTTTGATGGCATTTGCTACGTTTTCAGCAGGAAAGATAAGCAGACGCCAGGAACACAGTCTAGAAAAGGCAGTTTCCTGCCCTCGGGAGAACTGCACCTGCTGAGTTCAGAAAGGGACTCCAAAGGGGGCAAAACGTCCCATTTTCACAGCCTGTCCTTTGCATTTGTGTTTGAAAGGAAAGAAGGCAGACAGAAACGTAATTAATCAAGGTGCAAGGAAACAGGATTGCGAAGAGATTTATACACATCATCTGCACGTAGAATGGCTCAGTGATAGCCTCCTTGGAGGGGGCTGCTGTCTAATGGGCTGGGATTTAGGGCTCTACGAGGCTGAGACAGGTGAAGGTGGGGAGGTTGCTACAGGGTGATGTGGGCCTCTATTTCTCCTCTCCTTTGCTTTTGTTCAGAAAAGAGGTGAACAGATGGTCAACATAGTTTGTTGGTACAAACAAAAAGCTAATTTATGAGTTTGCTCTGTGGTAGTTTGTGAGTAGAAGGCTCAAGAACGGCTCAAGAGTATCCCCTGCACTTGTCTGCCAAGTCCTGTACAGGACTGCAGTTGCCAGCAGAGCTAGCTATCCCCAGCCAGGGTAAGGGATAAGGTCTGTTAATCATTTTGCTTTCTCAGGCACTCACAAAGGCGCTGCATTGCGGCATCACCCCCTAAGTCAGGCTGACACAGAGTGCTGCAGTCCAGCCATACACTCGGAATGCAGGATGCCAAACACCCAATGGATGTGTGTGGAATATCCGTCAGTGCTGCACCCAAATGGCCTTCAGGACTAAAAATGCATCCTAAATGTTTTCATGAATTTTACGGCACGCTAAACTTCCATGGTCCCCAGCATGTGCTACATGCCTCACTCACTGATTTTAATCACTAGAATATTTCTCTTTTAAAGCTTCTTTAGAATAAATCGAGTACACTCTCACTACTCTTGTCTGTCCCTGAACTCTGGATTTTGCAGAAGCAGAGAATCAGTAGGCCAGTGTCTCCCATAACTGTTTTTAGGGAGAAATCTATTAAGATGAGGCAGTGCAGACTTGCCCCGGTACCAGAGCAGTCCCGTGGTGCTTGTGCCTTGCCCTGCTGGGGTTTCCCTCCTGTCAGTCTCTCTAGGTCACTCTTAACACACCCTGTACTTGTCAAGTAAAACTAATGTTTTTGGTGCTGAGAGCACTGATCACTGTCAAAGCAAAGATGGATGGCTTTCCAGGCTGGACAGACATCTCCTGGGAATTCGTTTTAGAGGTTTTTTTGTTTGGTTGGGTTTTTTTTCATATTGGAAGAAGAAATTTATATCTTTTGACAGTAGTCTCCGTGGGGGCCTCTTTCCTTTATTGATACTTCAGTGTTGTCCTTTGATGTAATAATCCTGCATTACATAAGCTGTCACACAGAAATGATGAAGTTTGGCTTCTGGTGCAGGGGAATACCACCAAGGCTGAAAATAAAAATAGTTATTTGAATTTACAAGATGGAGACAACAGCTATACCTTAACTTCAAGGAAGATGTTCTTCCACAGAGCCATTCATGATGAATATGAAAATAAGCCAGGAGCTCAGTTTCACATAAATATAAAGTGACAGATTTTGTGTTTACTCTTTATCCAGGCTATGTCATCAGCCAATTTAAAATGCACAGATATTTACAAGGAGCCTTTTCACTGCAATTTTTTTTAAATATACCTCAATGACACCATGCTCTGCAGCAGTTTTTCTGTTTGGGGAAAATAATAAGGTTGTAAATATGGGAGGAGTGCTTTTGTTTTCCTTGAAACTTCATTTTAAAATGGAATAAGGATACTAAGACTACCAGACAATAGGATTTGAGTTTGCAGAATTTCATTTTGTTCAAAAGATCAAATGCTGATATATGAGAGTAAAGCTCAGGCAAAAACTGGGCTGAAAAAATAGAGAAAACAACTTGATTAAAGTGTTCAGTAAAAGGAGAGACTGGATGCCTGGATTGCTCATCCTAAGTGAACATGCATCAGGTATAACACCCTTGGTTAATTTAAATTTGACTTCTAAATTAGCAAGTTGTTACTGGAAAAACTCCTTCACCATTTGCTTTAGTTCTGAGGAACAATGATTTTTTTTTTAGGCACTGAAGGACCAAGCCATTGTGTAACTAGTAAAGACAGCACATCCTCCAGGGTATCTGAGGGTGGAGGTGATGCTGTACACTGAGCAGAGTGAAAGCTGGGTGGCGAGCGGCTTGGGTTCCTTTTTTCTTTTCCCTGCCCCTCAGTCGGATACACCGTTGCTGGAGAGAAGTTTGGGATACTGGGACGTATTTCTGAAATTGCGAGCCTGGACTCTGGAGCAAGTTTTTTGGTTTTGGTTTGTTTGGGGTTTTTTTAGCTACTTTGGAAAAGCTGAGCGTTGGTAAATAGTAAATGTACAGTTTCTTTCAGAAACAAAATATTTTCCTATTCCCATTGGTGGCATGTGGGAGCTAAATAAGAATCAATTAATAAATTGAAGCAATTACAGTGGCATTGTGGAATTTCATTTTTTATATTAGGTTAAACACAGGAAAGACCACATTTGACATACCTGCCTTTAACTGAAGGGATTATTGTGCTTGTTTTATCAGCTAAAACAGTTGATAAAGAATTGCAGATTTGTTGACCAGTACAGTGCACTAGAACACACACAGAGACTTGCTCTGGAAGGGACTGTCCTTGTTTTAACCTGGGTTGATTTTGCAAAGAAGTTACACTGGTGTCAAATTTGCAAAGTTGATTTTGGGTGCTGCAGCTATGTCTCTAGAATGTCCCTTTTCTAACATGAGCCTTAGGTACTGCTGCATTTGACTGCACGCTATGTGTCCTGGTCAAAAAAAGAAGGATGGACTTGATTTAGGTAACATCACTTCTGAAAATATTTCTTCTTTTACCTTTCTAAGAGACCTTGTTCAGCTTTATCTCTGATAATCAGCAATGCTCTTTTATTAGTTAATATTGAGATTATATTGCTGCCTATGTTAATATGCTTTCGCCATTTTATTTTGTCACCTCCAGCTGGGGATGGGTTCAACTTTTAAATAAGTCTCCAAAGCATCCAGTGTGTTGCATCCAGTGATCTGTAAATGGTAAAGTGTCATTTGGAATTCGTAGTTCAAAATGCACACTTAGCATCTCAGGGTCACGATTTGCTGAAATGCTGATCTTACCAATTCTGCTATTCTGATCTCCTTGTTGAAGCCTCCAGTAAACAGCCTAAATGATGAATTTAACTATTAAAGGCACCCTGACCAATGTGACCTTGACAGAATGCTTTCTCCTTTTAAAGGGATGATTAATAATGGCTTTGAATTGAATACTTGATGTATTTCAAGAGGAATAATGTTTTCCTTGGAAGAGTTTCTTGCTGTAGGGTGAGATTGCATCTGACATATCCAGTGACAATTCAGACCTGAAGCTGAATGTTGTGAAAACACTCTGAAATAAGGTACCTTCTCACACCAGTTCACATTTTGTTGAATGTGAAGTCTTCTTTTGTTCCTATGATATTTGAAAATTTATTGGAATGCATCAATCGATAGGTTCAGTATCTTGACCATAATTCTTTAAATGTGATTTGCAGCAATATGTCATATCTGCACTCTCACACTCCCGGGGAGCAAATACTTCAAAGTGGGCAGCTCTGTTCCCGCTTACAGTAAGAACAGTATCAAATGTATAAAGCTGTAAGGCCTGTCCTTGAATTCTTGTATATATTTCATATGAATATTGCCATCCATTCACAACTTGAAGTTATTTTGGTGCAGTGTGTTTCACTTTCACATATATCACTGGTGGGGAAGTCTGGCGTTCCTGGGGAGGAGAGGTAGTGAGGGCTGACTGGTGTGGGGGCTGCAGCTGGATCTGGTGTAAAGCACACTCCAGCCAAGCAATGAGGGCAAGGGGCTCATCCAGGTCACCCCTCCTTTCATTGGTTTGTAGAGCTGGTTTTAACACAGGTACTCCTGTTAAAGCCGGCCAGTCCTGGACTCTGGTAGCAAAGTTTACACTAAAAAACCCATACGTATGCAGTGTTTGAGTGGATTTGAAGTTTCCACCTATCTCTGACTCTGAAGGTTCCTCTAAACAGCTGATGTGGTGCCCTCCTATTCTGCACCCATCTTCCAGTAGAGATGCTCTTGTGTCTTTGTCTACTCACAATATAATGACTGGATTACACTTGGCCATGTTCAGCATCTCCCCTGTAGCTTGCTCAGAGCTGATCTCCCAAATCTGTTCTGAATAATACCAAAGAATCCCCCTGACTACCTCAGATCCTGATTTTGATTCCTGGTGTGTAGTATTGCGTGATTCAAATGTATGCTGCAAAGAGCCTGATCCCTTAGCTATTGTGGCTGCTCTGGTTAAATAATATTAATCCTTGATTTTCTGTTTTCCCTTCAGAAATATTTGGTAGGTTGATCTCAGGGATTTTCTTAGAACTCAGATTAAAATATAAACTGGGACACAGGGATTTCCTAAAGGTAAAGCAGTTTTAGCAGTATTTTTAATGAAAAGACCGTATCCTCAGCATGAAACCAGAAGATGAGTTGTGTGTTACGTGAAGATCGGTCATTCAAAGTAATGTCAACAAAAGAGTCCTGCTGCCCCTTGAGACTTACACTTGATAATGCACAAGAGCAATTGAAAGTCTTCTCATGGCATTCATTTTTAATTACTTCTGTGGTCCAAGGTCACAGATATAAGCCACTTGTCAGCCTGGATAGCTTCACAAAGATAAAGACTAGATTTATGGCATTATGCAGAATTATGGGAAAAAACAAAGGTCACATTTTTCAAATTTTAGTGTGTGAAGTTAGCCTCTTAAATCCATTTTCAGACACTTAGATAAACAGCCTGCTTTTCACAAGTGCCAGGCAGTGGCTCTTTGTGCTGACTGTGCTGGAAACAGCCTGTGCCCAGAGCATCTGTGTCACTCATCAGCCTGGTTAAACTGGCTTTGGGCTTGCAGGCTTCCTCTTGGCTCTGGTGTTAGTTCTGCCCTAACCAGAGGTGGCTGCATTGTCAAGGCTTTAAATTATTATGAAAACAATTCTTCATTTTTAATTGTTCAAGTTATAACATGGATCAGGCCATTATAAGAAAAAAACCATGTCTGTCTCTTTCCATGTAAAATTGGCATGATAGAGTGCAACATTTTTATAGACTTTTGTGATATGAATTGTTTTGCATCCTAGTGGCAATTGTTATAAAAGTGATCTTAACCATTCTTAACAGCTTTTCCAGGCCAGTAGCTAAAGCTTGGTGTAGAGTGGAATTTTCTTGTTTCTAAACTGTGACTTAAGACTGCAGAAAACTATTTGCTTTTTGGCAAGAAAATCTTTAGCAAAGACTTAGCTTCAGAGTTCTTGGTCTTCTGGGGGTGTGCTTGGATGTAAAGACAAACAAAAGCACAGAATATTTGAAATAGAAATCAACCAGAATTTCCTGCAACATGTTTGCATTCTTCCCTTTGTTTAATAAAGTAACAGCTACAGGAAAGGAGGCTCTGTGAGAGCCCATCATCACCTAAGTTTCTAACACTCTCCTGTGACTGCTCTTAGGAGGGTGTTTCAGAGGTGAAGCAAACATCACGGTTAAATCAATATAATTAAAACAGACAACAGCAGTGTGAGATTTGGGACATAACAGCCCTTGCATTAAGAAAACTCCACTTAAATCCTTGCAAAGTATTCCTCCTACCTTGCAGAGGTAGGAGGAATAGCAATTCCTGAGAGAATGGAGGAATATTTTCTATTCAAGGTCTTTATTTGAAGACTGGTGATGACTAGAAGTATTGGTGTCTGAACTGTTTGAGGCTTTTTTGTTTGCTTTCTGGAGAAGGGAAAAAACCCATTAAAACAGATTTTTGGGAAGGCTTGAGTATGAACCAGGGCTTTGGTTCAGATGAACTCAGATTAAGTGAAGGCAGAGTGGTAAGACTAAGTAGTAAAATAGTATGGCTCCTTTGTTTGCAAGTTCCCTCAGACAAGTTTTATTTGTGCAAGCAAAAGATGGGAGAAGCCCAAAGGTGACTTTTAGGAGTGATGCCACATGTAACTGTGGACTGAAGTAGTGGCAGATATTGAGATCATATAGGGGAATCTGTGTGAATAATCTTTTAAGAAGAGTGCATCTCTTTTTACCAGGTTGCTGATCTTCCAACCTGTGGGATGTGGCTACAAGGTTTTGAAAATCTGGTGCAGATGCTCTTCTAAAAATAAATAGTTAAAACAAATATATATCTGAAATCTTATTGACAAGATCTTTTCCAATCCATGTTTGTGAGGCTTGTCAGCTGCACTAACACTCTTTGATGTTGCTTTTACCTTCTATGTTTGCTGAAGTAGGTGTTGCCCACTGTAAATAACTATTGTTCTAGTTTCCTGTCTCATTTTCTTGAATTTCCTCAGTTTTTGTTACACTTCTGGGTAAGAATGGGTGGATGTGCATACATGGATGTGGTATTTTCATCTTTGCAGGTGAGCTGAAAGCTCATCCGAGGACACTGATGATTGGAATTGACTCTGATCATGCTCTACCAGACAATGTCAGATGTGCTGTTTCCCAGCCAGAAGCCTGTCAGAATTTTGGGATGCAGTTGTCTGATGAAGGGGCAGATTTGTAGTTATTGTTGTCACTGGTCTTTGCTTCAAGGAAGGGTGGTTTGGTCAGGGTTTGATTTTTACTTCCAGACATAGCAGACACAGGGCTAAGCAGCAAAGTTAAATGGACAAGTAGAAATTCAACATGAGTTTGGAACGTCAGTATTTGTTCCCGGTTAAAACAAGAAAAGCAACCATTTTAGTCTTCTAGAGAAGGAACATTTTGAAAATTATGATGGATGGTTTCATCTACACACATACACACTCCTTTAAAAAGCAGCTACCTCAGTGAATAAGACTAATTGTTGGAGCAGTAAATGACATGTCAGGTATTCCAACCAGTATGTCCTACCTAGGATACGGTAAAGAATGTACCTGGATACTGGAAGGGATTTGTGTGCTGGTTTTGATTGCTACAATTGATTTCATGTTTATAGTGAAGGGCTTAAAGGACTGAACTAGAATTGGTGCTCCAGTCCAGACATAAAGTAAATAGTGTTTCCAGAGATGTTTGTCTGAAAAATGAGAGCAAACACGTCAGTATGGATGAGTAATCAGACCTGAGCAAATAAACAACAAATATGTGGAGTAGGAGGACGTGCCTGCTTTTTTCCACGTCAGTAGCTGTGACGGGACTGTGGCCAGTGAATTAATAGTTTGTGTGCAGTACAACAGGGGGACTTTTCAGCAAAGGCTTTGGATCAAAAAAGTGTATTTATGTGACTTGCTATCTGCTTTTCCCATTATATCCACTCTTCTTCAAAAGGAGTTAAGATGCTCCCCCTCTCCCATCACTCAACCAAACCAGGACAGGACTGGGGGCAGCTCTGCCCTGTGTGTGCCAGGGCAAAGCGGGCCAAGCTGCACATGCATAGCAAGTGGTGTCGTGGGAGTTGGAGCTGCAGAGCCATTCATAATCCACGTCTCTCTTCCCCATAATTATCTCCGCTACCCGAGAGAGCTGAGAACTCCCTTAAGCCTCCCTGCAAGTCATTTAGATTCTAATTGGGATTTAAAAACTCTTGAAACCTGAGTGGGTGGCTCAGTGCATTATTGCTGATGAATGTTACCCTGGGTGATGTGCCCAGCAGACCTACAGAGAACCTGGACTCAGCTTTCCAGTGAAGAGCTGTCCTTTTTGTTTTCAGTAACAGTTTTGCTCTTTACCTCAGCTAATTAGGAACTGGTTTCATTCGCAACAGCAATCCTGTTTGTGGCATTATACCAAAATGTTAATTTAAATTTGTTATGTTGAATGCTTTCCCTTCTTAATGTTCCTTTAAATTGGAGGTGATGAAGCTTGCTTTCTCCACTTAAATATTTTTGTCTCTCCTTCCCAGGCTGTGATTTCTTCCTCAGAGTTTCATGTGACACGTTTTCATTACCTAGTCAGAAATGTCATCATGAGGACCCCAGCTCTCTAGGCTTAGTTTTGAAGGAACATGTCTCTGATCTCTTTTGTTTGGTGTTTTTGTTTTGGTTTTGTTATTTTCCTCATGAAGCTTGCCCTAACTGGTCATTGTTCCCTTGTTGCTAATTCCCTGACGGACTTCCCTATTCCTGTAAAACTGGCCCATAACCATAAGCAGAATGATGAGAGAGGGTCCATCAGCACAGTAAGAGCTGGAGAATTGCACTGCTGGGGCAGAAGTGGGATGACATCACTCTGATGGATTTTACTGTGGCAGCTGCATAGGGACCTCTGTATATCAAGCATCTGATAAATGAAGCATATAATTGAGAACAGGACTGATGGAGGCTGCAGCACTTCTACTATGACAGCTATTTCTAAGGGAAACAAGGGTTTAGGAATCCAGAATGGATGAAGCTGAGGGTAGAGAGGCTCTTTCCACCTGGGCAATGTAGTCTGGTTTTGGTTCCCCACCCTACACACTCCCTTCACTTGTTTATCATCTTCAGCCTCTTGAAGTACTTCCTTCAGCAGCTGCACTGTGTTTTCCTGTGGGCGCTGCATGCAGCCACAGCAATCCCTGCCCAGCGAGGCAGAGGGGATGATGTTGTTAGCTCTGAATTAATTTGCTCTGTGAGTGTAAATCAGGCTCCTACTGTTATTTTGCTGAATTATTTTAAATGTAAATGCTACAGAGACAAATGAAACAGGTGGATGTGGTTCTGAAAAAATACACTTGAAAGAAATAATTCAAGTAAACAAAAGTTGTTCCCTTTGTCAATATTGTGTGCTTTCAATAAACTATGGATGCTCTTGGCTTTTCAAGCTGTCCCTGATCATCAGGAATTCCTATCCTAGCCTTACCCCTAAAAGCTGTAGACTGTAAGTCAAGTGAAAACAGATAACCAACATTTTGTGAAAATGCCTCTAGTCCATTTTCCTTCAGTTCTGGGTCATTGTTGAGGCTTCTGACCCAGACACGTCTGGAGCTTCTCGCCAACAGGGAGCTGCTGGGATTTATTCCAGCTGAGACATAAACCTATGTGACTTTGAGAGATCTCTGTTAGGAGTCTGTGCTAGGTTTGGGGCTGTAGCATCCAGCTTCTCTGAGGAAACTGTTCTAGGAATTTATTCTGTGCGTCTTCATAGAGAGAGTGGAATTATTTTTCTTCTAATTATTTTTTTCTGTGGCGGTAGTTGTATGGGGGTGTGTGTGGTTATTTTGGTTTAATGTTTGGGTTAGTTTAGTTTGGTTTGGCGTTGGTTTGTTTGTTTGTTTTTTTCCCCAAGAGGGATGTATCAAGCAGGTCCATCCTTTGAAAGGGAGAGGAGCACAGTCATATTAAACAGTGTAACCTGAACTAGATGACACTAATCTTAACTATGAACTATGGTAGATATTTGTTTTCTGAAATGTTCAGTATATCATCTCATCCCAACTTCTTTTGGCTTCCCACAAATTTGGTCAACAACACAAGAGTGCCTTCCTATTTTTCCCCTCCCTGCCATCTGCCATGAAGATCAAGGCTGTCCCAGTCTAGTCCAGATGTTTGGTTCACCAGAGTCAGACAGGCTTGATCGTGGCTCCCAAGGGTAAATCCTACCACACGGGCAGCTGCCTTTGAATTATCCCAGCTTATCTCCGTGCAGGATGCAGCTGCAAGCCACTGGTTGGGGTGCCAATGGGTTGTACAATGGCTTGTCTTTCACTGTGGGCACAGAGTACTCTTCTGTATGAAGCCCCAGAGCTGGTAAGAGCTCCAGTGGTTTTCTAATGAGATGGACAGCTCTGTAACTGTGTACCAGTACCTCTTAGAGTTGCTTGGCATCACTTTCCAGCAAGGTGGAGGCACAAGCTGAGCCCTGCCAGGACCCTTCCTGCTTATACCTGCATCTCAAAGCCTGTAAGAAGGTGTAAGGGCGAACCCATATACCTTGTTCTCCTGGACCAACTTAATCCAGCTTAATTTGATTTGTATAGAGTTCTTCCCTTTTGTTTTTGTGACTGTCCTGGACTGTAGCTAAGTGCTGTCTGGCACTTGAGCACAGACCACCTGAGCCAGTCATTGGTTTCAGTGCCATGTTTTATATGAGTTTTGCTGCTTCATATCCTAAAGATAATTCTTCATGGAGCCAGGTTTTTGACACCTTATTATCTGTATGGATGCAAAAAAGAAGGGTTCGTGTGGTATTCTTTCATGAGCTACTATTGCTAGAATTATCCATCCGCTTTTGTACTGTAATGACATAAATCCTGAGCTTGGGTTTGGACTAACAAGTTAGCAGAGTTTTAATACTTGCACAGAAGGTTACAGCTAATTGATGCTTGTGTTCCTTGGTGTTGCCTCATGGCCAGGCACATGGCACATGGTCAGATCTTTCAGATAGACATGGAGAGGCCAGATGTGACTGTACCAGTGGATTTCAGTGTTAAATAAAGATGACCATTTGGCAGGGCAGGAATGAGGCATCAGAGTCAGTTACTGTGCAGCTTAATAGTAGCCTGTCCAGCCATTGCTGTGCTGTTGAGGAAACTCACAGACTATTTCAGAAATCTCTGCTAACTTGTCTTGTAAGATTTTTGTATAGTGCTTGCTTCCTTTCTACTTGACCTAGTTACGCTCTGCATGTTAAGTCAGTACCTATGTTAAAAGCCTTCATTCTCCTACTTCCTTGATGGTTTTCTAGTGCATTGGGTCACCATTCCAGACTACTGTTTTATTTATTTATTTGTCTGTGGTCATGTCTTCTGCGTAAGCTGCTTCAGAGCAAATTCTTATTTTTCACTGGTTTAATTTTTCCCAGCAGCATTAGTTAGTTTGAGAAGATGTGTAATGGCTATCTTGGGTCACTGTTCCTCGAGGATTGAGAGCTTTTTCATACCAATGAACAATGTTTTTGGTGCAGTATGTGCATCAGGACTTGTCTACCAGGAAAACTAATCCTAAATGCAGTAGCAGGTTTTTAGACTGCAGAGAATTGATGAGCTTGGTAAGATCAGAGAAGAAAAACAGATCTCTAGTAAAAGCAAGCACAGCTTTTAAGGCACTTAGCAGAGGTATAGAGTATTTAAGTAACCCAGATAAATATCTCCCTGGAGCATTTGCTTTTTCATCTTAGCACAGATCAGAGAACAAACAGGAAAATGTGGAGGAAAAAACAAAAGCTTTAAAGATGTCAATGAACATTTTTCAAGCTGAAAATTACTTTTAGCAGTGAAAACAGAAAAAGGTGCATAAGGCAAAAGAAATGAAGCCACGTATAAAATAAGGGGAAAGAATGACATCAGAAGGTTGCAAAGGAAGTTTTGAATTAAGTGACTGCTGACTTCCTTCCTATAAATGATTTATTTGTTCTTGAAAAACATTTGTAATTTGTTTCTGTTGCTTGTACTACCACACTGAAAATTGTTCATTACTATCAGACAAATGTTTTTCAGGCAGTGTATGGGCAAAAAGCGATACTTTAATGGTCTTTAAAAAATGAATTTAAGTGTACACCATGGTAACTCTGCATGAAATTATAATATCAGTGGCTTTCCAACTGGTTTTCAGTTTTATACTAATGGACTAGGTCTTAGCCCCAGAACTGCTTTATACGCAGTCTATACTACTAGCACATATTCAGTACAGAACTTCTGTATAATGAATAATGTGATGTATCAGAGCAAAGCTAGGAGAATGCTTGGTTTTTTTGTGAAATGTCGCTTAAAGTTGAATGGTTGGGTAATTCCACACTTGCACAGAAAACTCTGCTTTAATCACAAGCTCATATGCACCTCTGTGTCCTGAATTGCCATCAATACTGAGTGGAGTTCCAGGTTTAGACAATCAGCATCTTTGCTGTGTTGTCTGTATTTATTGAATTCAAAGCATAAACAGGGAAGTATTTAGTTTAAAAACAGCTCATACTCATCATTTTGATGTCAAGTTGCTGCAATGAACTGAGAGCTGCTACGCCGAATTTACACCTCACTGTTATTAGAAGTAATCAGATGGTGGAGCCTTAACAAACCATCTCATTTACTGAAAGCATTGACAAGGACGAGCTTTGCAGGTCTGGCTGTACCTCTGACAGCACTTTATTCTGTATTACTGGGAAGATTTGCTTTTGGGTAATAATAAGCTAATGAATCCTTATGAACTTTTTTTGCCCCATTGGCACAATTAGGTTTGTAAGGTGCACTTGCATTATGGAGTGAAATGAGGGCTAAAGAGCAGGTTTGTGTGTCCCCAGACTGGTGCTTTTTCCATCCAACCTCTTCAAGGTCAAGCTCAAAGGGTTTTTTTGTCTGCTCTTCAAGAATTTTGAGCGTGACATCACGTGTAACTTGGACAACAAAGACTGTTGGCATCATGTTTATGTAGGCACTTGCTTCATGCATAATCTCTGAAGCCCCTCCTCTTTGTCATGGAAACTGTTGCCTGAGCAGTTCCTAATCCAGATGAATATGTCAGCAAATGCTTTTCTTTAATCACTGACATTTTTCAGATTTTGAGAACAGAAAGTTTATGCTCAGTTACCTGTACAGGGATGAGATGAATGATTGGTCTACATGCCAGGTATTTGCTAATGCCTTGAAGAAACTTTAGGAAAAAGTTCCTGCCTATGAAAGAGATGAAGTGCCATTTTCTTCTGTTCAAGGAGTACAAATGCGATAATTTTATTTCTCTTAGGCTTATACTTCTATCTTGAGACTTGAATGCTTGTTCCAGCTACAGACTGTGAACTCTCCATTATTAGTAGCTTATTTGAAGCTGTGCTGAGCAGAACGGCCCTCCTGTGGTAATAATGGATAATTCTGGAGCAAACACCCTTTTAGGCAACATAAATGCATGAAAAAGGAGGAAGGTGAATATTTTTCCTACAGGGTTGAATGTTTCTTTGGCCTGACAGGATTTGGTGAATCATAATCATCAAGGTATGAATTAGCAGACATGAGCTTATTACCTAGCCAAGTTTCCTGTCAACACAGCAATGCCCTAAAGAAATCACATTTGTGTCATTGGTGTCCTGTGCCAGACCCCATTTTCTTATTCTTTTTTGATCTTTTCTTTGCAACATGTAGCAGTTGTTGAATGTTTAAAAATCATGATCTCCAGTCTATAAAAAGACACAATCATTTACAGTAACAAAACATGAACGTAGAAAATTTCGCTGAGAAATGGGCATGCATGAGTCTGGAATTGTGCCCTAAAATTGTTGTGTCCCTCACCCCAATAAGCTTATCCTATTGGAGTAGCGCTGCTGAAGATCTTGTGTTCTATACCAACGTGTCCATGTTGTTGCAGTGATCGCTGACGGGGCGCTGGATAAGACGGCTCTGACAGACGATGTGGGAAGTGAGGAGGATCTGTACGAGGATTTCCGGAGCTCCAACCACCGCTACGGCCACCCTGGGGGAGGTGGAGAGCAGCTTGCCATCAACGAGGTACTGAGCTGGTCAGATTCTAAGGATGGGTGCTGGTTCTTGGTGTTAACAGTAAGGGGGGCCAACAGCCAAACTGATAATGGCAAAGTGGATGGGGCTTCAAATGTCATTTACTCTGGGTACCACTTACAGGGTCTGGGCCTTCCACGAGGGTGCTGTCTCTGAGATAATGCAGAGCCACAGGTCCTGAGCAGGTGACTCTCCTCCTGGGTGTTTTTGGATGAGAAGTTTTCAAATGTTAATGAGCAGCCTGGCCAGGGCTGGTGTGAGACTTGGAATGTGGTGTACTGAAGGCTTAAAAGAAATGTTGAAATAAAACATGGTCTACACACTTTTTTACTGGTAGGTAAGAAGAGTGCAAAGTTTAATATAGGCTTGTTCTTCACTGCTCCTTCCTGTTCCCCAGTAAAATCATTTTAGGGATGTGAAAGACCTGCCTTTTTAGTCACTGCTTTTAGCTATTTTCTTTTATACTGCTGAAAATTATTAACTTGGCATCAGCAATTTAAAAATATACTCCTTGGTTTAACTGATGTGGTGAGCAACATACTAACAGGATCAAAGATGGTTTTTCTGCGAAAATACTTTTTTTTATTCATTAGAACTGGTATCCCATTACACACAAAATGCTTTTTCAGTGAGGTGAACTTGCACTGAAAGAGTTCATGTTCACCATATGAGCAATCTCTTGCACTCCTACACCTTCTCTCTCTTTTATACTCTATACTCTGTTACCTTTGCATGACCTTCACAAGATGAGAAGGCAAGGATAAAAGAAGTCTTATATTTTCTTGTGGCTATGCTATAACTGAAACTATGTGGACTGAGGCTCTTGTGTGTACATTTCATACACCCTGCGATGGTGCTTCTGGGGTCTGATAAAGCTCCAGAAAGCTGCACAGTAAGGATAACAGATTTTCTTCAAAAACAACAAAAGCAAGTGCTTTTCTTACTAATAGCACTCAGAATCCCTGCCTACAGCCCTGCGTGTTTGGGGTAAGGAAGGGGGTTGCTTTATTTCCTTCCCCTATTGCTTATATCCATGGCCAGAGCTTTTTGATTTAACCTTAGCTGTCTTGGACTGTTGTCACTGACAAGCAAACACGAGTGGAACACCAGAAGCTCTTGAAAGCTGTTTTCTCTTACATTTACCTGGTGTATTTGTGGTAGAGTTCCAGGTGCTGACAAGAGTCAGTCCCATCATGTCAACTAAGGGCATAGGAAGAGAATTCTGCTTCTCTCCCATTCAGGTGCTTGCATTGGTAAGTCTTCTTGGTGTGTCACCAAAAAGAATATCCTCTAGATTGTTGTATCATTTTCTTTTGAGGGAAAAGGCAAAATATTTTTTTAAAAGGAAATCTTTAAAACTCTTTAAAATCAGGAAAAGTGTAATCTTGTCAGTGGATCTGTATATCCACCAGGCATATGGTGGTTTTCTCTTTCATTGTTCATTGTTATTGAGAACAACTGTTTTTCTTTCTTTTCTTAAAAGTTCATTTTACTAGAGTAAAATTTCATCACTTCTAATCAAAAAAGCAAATGTGTCCAAAAGCAGGTGTAATTTGTATAATCTTTGAATCATATGTGGGGTTTTGTTGGCCAGTTGACGGAAAGAAAAAAGATTATTTTTGGCTTGTTCCCTAGAATCTTGCCTGTTTGGGAGCCAAGAAAACTGTAAGAACAAACAGTACATTATTTACTTTGTCGACTGGTTCCTACGGGTAATTAATCTATCACTTAACTTCAGTGAGCCTTAGTAAAGTGCTGCCTACACAATCGTTTCCCAGAACAAGAGATTACAGTTAAATACAAAACCTCTGCAACGAAATACTAAATCTGTGAGGGAAGAATTTTGCAAGAACAGGCACCTTATATGTTGGAATTGAAATATCTCAAATAGCTGGTAGTTGGACAGGTTTATCCTCATCTTCCCCGCTGGACCAAAAGATGGGTATTGATTAGTCTTGGGCATTTTCTATAGTTCTTGGAATGATGTAGGGAGATTTCAGTGTTCAATCATTCACTCACATCTTGTGAGAAGTCTTTTATTGTTATTCCAAGTTGCATTTTATTGGTCGTGGGTAAGGAAACTATGGTAACCACATTATTCTTAGCCTTCTTGTAAGAAGCAGCTTTCAAATAAACAGAGAAGGCTGAAATACATTTCTAAGGCATTTGTCAGACCAAGTGTTGCATTGGAAAACAAAACACCCAACCACTGAGTTTTAGTTCATTTTAGATCAAGAGAAAATGGTTATGAAATAAAAAAGAAACCTTTCGTAAAACTAGAGTAATTTATTGGCAAGAAGACTAGAGGGATAAAAGAAAGCTGGGAAGGTTGTATAGAGCCCACCTAAGAAGATCAGCGTGAGAGTGTGTAAGAGCCAAGAAAAATCAATCAAAAAAGTAATAATAAGGGTTTGGGATGAGAAAAAAGAGGCAGGGGAAGTCATTTTCTTGGGGCATCTGTTTGACATTCTTTCAAATGCATTCTTGATGCTTGTGAAATTTCTGTGTTTAGATTGTACTTAGTGGAGTTTACTTTGTGTTTGTTCCAGATAAAGACCTTATCCTTGTATTTTATTGCTTCCAATGTATCATAGGTAAAAATGTGACAAGAGGAGAATCTGTACTGCAAATACATTGTGACTCTGTTTTTCCAGAGCCGTATTAATGTTACATATAGAAGAGATACAGCTTCAAGCTCAGTTAAATGCATTGTATGTATTCTGAAGTTGAGAACATGAGGAATCAGGCACATAAAAAGCCTGCCTGGCTCTCGAGTGACCATGGTGATGATAAGTTGTATAGTTTTTGTGAAGTAATTGGCCTGGGTGAGGAAGCTTAGGCCTGTTTGCCTGGAAATATCTGACCTGTACTCAGGGTTTGTTGTGTCTCGCATGTGCTCCCCCTGTGGCTCCATGTCTTGGAGGAAACGCTATTGCAATTCAACACAAGGAGGGTTTAGTCCCTTGCAGCCCTCACTGAAAAGCACCATCTCCATCTTGTGAAAGCAAAGCACTAAGGGTCTGGAAAATTACAGCAAGGCTCCATATTTTTTCCTTATCTCTTATGGCGCTTTGCCTGATAACTTTGGAATTTGGTATGTGAAGTCTTGTTCCTGAGAAATGCACGACTCATTGGCTTCAGCAGGCCAGGATTTTATCTAAGACATGTTTTAAAGTGACGATACTGCAGTGGGTTACAGATGTTTTTGCTAACCAGTGCTTGTTGACAAGATACACAGAATAACACACAGAGTTGCAAAATACAATTAAGCTAATTGGTTCCAACATACACGTTTCTGATTTAACAAAGTAATTCATACAGAAAAATGTTAAGGAAGTGGAACAAATAATACATTTGCCATGTGCAAAGGGCAGCAGATATTGTAGCAGCACTCTCTCCATCTTACTGAGTTTCTAAAGCATTATTCTTGTGCTGAACCCTCTGATCACTCACTGGGAAGTTGCTTTGGGCTCATCCAGTGCTCCTCCAAGTATAGTCAATTTTAAACAAAACAGACTTGTGAACTGTTTTGGTTTTTTGTTTGTTTGGTTTGTTTTGCTTTTTAAATGCCTCAAACCAGCAAAACCAAACCCCAAAACTCAAAAAATGTTAATACAGACAAAATCAGAACAACAGATTTTAACTTTTTTAAATATGAATAATCTCCTGCATAGACTTTGTCACTTAGTTTATCTTCTTCCTACTGAATAGAAATGTCTTGTGTACTATATGAGGACAAATTTCAAAAGACAGAAAAATGTTAAAATATTGCAACAAAATGTTGTCATCCTTTTTTTTAAGAGTATAGAATGGATTGAAAAAGCTGTGGTCACAACAGATTTCCAGACTGAAAAATTAATCAGAATTATTGTTCATATGGAAGCAATATATAACATTCCTTTGTAATCTGATTTAGTATCACCTTTGTATCTTAATCTATTACTCTCCCAACTGATGCTAAAGCAAACAGAAACCAGTTAACAAACACCACCACCCCCCAGCATGCTGGTGGGTTTAATTCCTGCATATTCCTGCAGCCAAGGTTGACAACTGTGATTCAGAAGCAGCAGATACAATTTATTTGCAGAATTCTGTATAAAGCTCAGTGCTGTCAAGGGCAAGAAATAATGTTCCCCTGTGTACATAAATCTTTCCTGGATCCTGTATTTTGCTCCCAGGTTCTTGTGTAACTTTGTATAGGGCTCAGATGTGAATGTTCAGGGAATGGAGTCAGAATTGTAACTTCTTTTACTGCCCGATGGATTTAGTTTTTACAGTTCTCTGGTCTGCAGGCTTCTAAAGTTGTTGCAATGGATTTAAAACAAATCAGTATATTCAAATACTCTCTGGCAATTATGTCTCATCAAACATGAGGATCAGGAGCTAAGTGTTCCCAGGGGCTTCCAGAGCCATATGTCTGCTTTCTACCCTGGGCAGCTGGGGCTGCTCTGAGACACTTTCTCACGTTCTCATCAGCTTTTGGGACTTGACCATTCCCTGCTTGTTCCCACACACATGTGGGAGGTGAGGGTAGGTTACCTCCATTATGCTATGGTCTGTAGCATACACACCACCAGCAGGAGTTCAATCCACAGTGAAGCATTTCTGTAAAATATATTGTGTTTTGCTAGACCCATGTTTCATCTAAATACTTCAATTAATCTGATACTCATCAGGAAAAAACAAAAACATCCCAGGCTTTAGCTTAGTTTTTGGGACATGAATAACACATGGAGGCCTGTCAGAGTTCTAACTCCCAAACAAAACCGCTGAGGTGTGACAGTGGAAGGAGTGCTGCAGATATGTAAGGGAATGACTGGGTTATGGGCTCAGTCTCTGACTGGACCCAACTCTTCCTTCCAGTAGCCAAAGTGAAGCAGCAGAACAGGAGTTATAGCCTCTGTGATTTCCCTCTTTGTGGGCATGGGTGTGTCCCTACACATACAGACATGTTTGAAGAGAGGAAGGTACTGCCTGGCTTTCATCTGTGGCTGTGAAACAGACCCAAATACCTCACTCAAAGGAAATAACTGGAGACAGCGTGATGGCTTTGGAGTTCTTGCATCAGCCTTGCCAGCTGTTAAATTGTCAAGACTAACAGCTTCTGTTAACGCATGTTAATGACGATGTGAGTATTAGGGGACTCTTAATAAAATGTCTGTTTGTTGGCATTAAATGTGTTCTCAGTTACTGGGGTGTAGAGAGGGGCTTGGCTCCACAAACACTGTTCCCTTGGAGAATAAAATGATCCAACAACGTTTTACTTGTGCCAAGTCATCTCAAAATCTGCCTATATTTTATCCAGTGTATCCTTGGGTTCCCAGAACTCTGTCTGATACTCCCCACTGCTTGAAGAAAACATGGTGTGTTTACTGGTGCTGATCACAAAGGGTGGTTGTCTATGGTGAAGGCAACCAACTTTCAGTACTTTGGCATCGCATCAAAAGAGCTTTTTTAGCCCATGGTAGTGGCATGGTATCCTGTAGAGATAAGGTTTACCTTGCAGAAGGTCTTGGCTTCCTTCCTGCACATGAGGGCCATTCACCACGGCATCACTGAGATCTTCAGATCCTTGCTCTGGGGCATTACAGTGAGTGTGGCAGCCAGGCACTAACCCTCCAAGGTCCTGATGGTCCTGCCTACTGAGGGGTCTCACATGCAGCTCATCAGGTTCAGTGCAGACAGCCAAGGAGGTGTGCAAGTGAACGTGCAGGTGAGTGATTTCACATTCATGTGTAAAATGGGAGCCTTTCAAACCTGCCCTCTCTGATACAAAGAAGGAACTTAACTTACCCTGTCCTCAGAAGCTCCTTGTTTGCCTTTCAGGGATCCTTGGTTTGGTACCTAACTCTCTGTCTCTGTTTTATTGGGAGGAAGAGCACTGGAAGCACTGCAGTATTTGCACCCCTACGAAGATTTTGCTTCAGAAATATAGTATACATTAAACTACAGTTATCCCTGCTTGAAATGGGAACCTCATGGTGTGCAAAGACAAGTCTGTTTCACAGAATCTTACTGTTACAATTTACCCTGTCAATGTCTTTATTTTAAAAATAGGTTTGGGGATGTTCATGCCCCAGTTTGCCAGTAGAAGAAACACCTGTGGTGGATAACTGCATAATAAAAAAGTGGATATTGGAGTACAAAGATTTACGGAAAGAAGGGGATAAAGAAGGAATGTAACAGAGTAAGAATGCTGTGAAAGTGTTAGTGTAGAGGTATTCCAGGTTTAAGTGTTTGCTTAGAGACAGAGGAGTGAGTATATCTGGCTTTATACCATACTTGTGCCTCAGATTCCTCTCAGCATGGTTTTGATATCAGAACATTTCTTGGATTTGTTCTCCTCTTTCCAAACCCGGATTTAGAGCAGCTCCTCTCTTAAAAGTTTTCTTTTTTCCTGATCCTTAAAAGACTTTTCACCCTTGTAGTGGAAAAATAAAATCCCTCCTAACTATTCTGCCCCTTCAGAAAGCACTGTTAAGCCCCAAAAGATCTTCCTCATCAGCTTCAGCCCTGTCCTATGACCAAGGCCCCTTCTCCTGCACTTGGGAAACTGTTTAGCAGCAAGTTCAGCCACGGCCTAATGCAGTGAAGGCAGCAGCACATTCCTTGCAGTTTTGTGTTCTCACTCTGATAAAAGCAGCAAATCTGTGGGAGCTGTCGAGGGAAGAAAGATCAAGAAGATCAATGAAGCAGCTGAAAAATAAACCCCGCTTTTCCTGAAACTCGTGGAAAAACTCCCCCCCCCCCCCCCGGGGCTCTCAGAGCCAGCCCTCAGTCGGTGCCCTCGGCATGCCCTGGGAGAGCCACTGTTCCTGAGGGGTCAGGCACACCCCTGCTCCTCGAGCAGAATGAGGAAATGGCATTTACATTAACCCCACTCCTCCCACACGGGAGCTCCATGGGCAGGGAAACAGGGCAGCCTTTGTGGCCTGTCCCGCGTGCCTGGCACACCTCCATGAGCCATGAACTTGTCAGGAGGCTCCACGTGGAGCTGTGCAGTGATCAGGGCCTCAGAGGACAGGAGTGGAGCTGTGCTGCTGTGCAGGCCTCAAACATCGAGTTCAGCTTCTTTGCTGAAGTTTTGGATTGCAGGAAACAGTGACCTGGAAAGGTGTTGATGGGGGTTATTTTTTTCAGTTCTACTTCTAGCTGGTTTTATCTATGAACTTTAGAGACAATCCTGTTTCTGGCTGTTCCACTGACTTGCCACAGGCAAGTCTTCATGTCGACAGGTTTTATGAAATGAAAGCAGGATGTGTGTCCAGTATGGACTGAATGCCCTGGTTTCTTCACATTGCTCTGTCCCTAATGGATACTTTGCTGGGAAAGCAGTGGAGCACCTTGTTCATTAGTGGCTATCCATTTCCCATTCTTGTGTTTCTGATCATCTTAGCAGCCATTTACCAAGTTTGTTTCTGAGCTGTATCTTAGATTGACACTAATTTCTTGGTTGATGGGGCAACTTTTGGAGAACAGTCCATCCAGATTTGTTCTTGGAGGTGTATTGTTCTGCTGCATTTTTTCAGCCTGCCAACTAACATAGAGATATCAGGGAAAACATGGCCTTAGAAGGCTGCTTGACCATGTAAAATTTCTGCCCTGCTTTTCTGTCATGTAGGACATTGAAATGTTTAGCCTATTTCTTATACGCAGCTAATGGCTTTTCCTATTCTCATGCAGTTTGTTCTCCACAGCTCTCCTGTGACTCCTCTAGTTGCATCAGGAGACAATGAAGTACTCCCAAATTAACATTACTACATGCCAGCTTGGAATAACTTTAGAGAGCTGCTACTTGTAAGCAGTTTTCCTATTTTCTGCCTCTACAAGACTGGTATATTCTGTGAGAGGTGAGGATGCTTAGCAAGAGAAGTGTCATAACACTGCTCTATAACCAAACGCATTATTTTAAAGATGACAGCTAAAGGAACCCTGTACTTGTACTTTACAATGTATGGGCTCAACAGAATATCTGAGACAGACCAAAACTACATGGCTTTCATGTATAGTCAGAAATAAAGGAGACTTATGGTCTAGAAAGAATCAAAAAATAAAGTTTGACCCTGTTCCCTCTACAGTCACCTCTTGTAAAACTCTTAAAGGGTTTATCTGTTGCTGGTTTTCCAACTCTACACATTGGGCATCATCCTTTACCCCATATTTGTCACATTTATCTTGTCACTCAATTGGTACTGTAATCCATCCCCTTTTTCTCTTCCACTTTATCTGTTTTTCACTGGCTTTATTGCACTTTCTCTGACCACACCTGCTTCAGGTCCTACAGCTTTATCCATGCCTGTTCCCTCACTTCTCCACCTCTGTCTCTTCCTTATTTCTCTTGTTCCAGCCCACATAGTCCCCAAATGACCATTCCTTGTGACTCTGTTATCCATGGCTGTCAAATTTTCAGCTCAAAAACAAGATACCCCAAAAAGGAAAAACATTATAATAATTTTTAGGACCCTGAACGCCTCCTCTCTGTCACTAAGGGTGTTACTGCCAGCCTGTCTGTTCCTCAGCCCTGTATCAAGAGTATCATCTTCTATTCTGATCCCTTGCTAGCTATTGCATTCAGGCTGTTAGTCTTGCTGGGTCTCCAAGATGCATTTCCTTTCCTATCCATCTGTTTTACTGTAAATCCTATCCAGCCTGTCTTTATTTCAGAGCAACATTATTACAGCATTCTTTGTTCTGCCTGTGTCCAGTCTTGTACTGAAAAGATCTATTTTCCTAGACCATTGCATGCACTGTGCCAGCCTGTCTTTGCTTCTCTCTGCTTGTTCTTTGCTACACCACATCTATCATAAAATGCTTTGTTTTGTTTCCCGGACCATCCTTGCCACTATCCCTGCCCTGTCATCTGTCATTCAGTATTGAGAGAGAATTTTCCACCTTCAGTCAAACCCCAAAGCATGCCCAGCCCTGCCCCAGCCCGCCCTGGAAATGTGTCATCCTCCTTGTGCTGCTGGAAGCTCTCCTGCCTCAGCTCACAGGAGTGCGTGGGAAGTGTTGTGTCGGCACGTGGCTCACGGCAGCAGCACGTTCCTCTGACACCCAAGCTCCAGACCTGGGTAATAATTCCCAGATGCTTCAAACATGTTAATAGTTATTGCTGCTGTTCTTGAAAATAAAACTTGCTTTAGAAGAATTGGGAAGATTTTCTAGCTTTAGTAGAGTCTGAAAGCAAAAGACTGGTTGCTAAGCAGATTGTCTTTTCCTTTTTCCCCCCATAATTAGTTGTAGTCAGAGGAGGCCAATCTAAACGGCTGTTTTCTTGCAGTATCTCAATGTGTCCATGCCTTAATCTGTGCACTGCCCCAGGAAATGGTCAGGCCAATTTTCTTTCCATTGATAATTATCTCATGAATCTTGGTACTCGAGCATGAGAACAGCTTGTAACATTTTGGCAGTACCACATGAGTAATCTGTCCAGGGATGTACTGGCTGTAAAAACCTGTGTGGGCTTAAACCATGTGGTACGAGCTAGAGAAAGATACAGTGAGAGTAACTGTGCTCTAGTAACACAGTGTTACACACTGTAAAAATTCAAAGCAAATTGTGGGCCTCTGACAGACTGTTTTCCATCTTAGAAATACACAGTCATATGCAGCTGAAGAAGTTGTACTTGTTCTGATGTTTTCTGGCCATGGCTCAATAAGAATGATATCCTTTTGGGAGGTGCTAGCTGCAGCTGTTACTGAGAGTTAATTCAGTGCATTACAGAGTTGATAGCTGGTTCATTTGGATGCTGGGCAAAGTGAGAGTGGGGTATTTGGGAGTTAAGGAAACTTGATTTCCATGGATTGATTTGCAGCTACCAATGCCTGCCCCTCATAATTGCATTCTCAGTCCTTGTTTTCAGTTGCTGAGGAGTAAAAATTTGTTCACCAAATGTCCACTCAGCCTGGATTTTTTTTTTTAAAGATGCATGTGAAATGGTTTCTCACCCCAGTGTTATTAGATAGAAGTATTTTAATCACCCAAATGAAAAAATAAAAACCAGTAGAAACTTCTTCCCCCAAAAGCTCTGCAACAGCGTGCAATGAAAAGGATAAGTTGGTGATTTTTGTGTCAAAGGAAGGTTAAGGGGGTTAAATCATACAAACCCAGGTGAAATTTGTTACTTTGACTGTTGCACTGTTGGAGGTTTCTGTGTGTGCTGAATGTTTTCTCTTCCTCTGTACTTCTTTATGCTCAGCATCCAAACAGCCTGCAATGCCAACCACAGGGACAGGGAAGTTCATGCTTGTGTCTGTGGCTTCATCGGTGCAAAAATAAGAGATTAATGCTGCCTCAGAAG
Organism: Serilophus lunatus; assembly: GCA_013399895.1. NCBI lineage: Eukaryota > Metazoa > Chordata > Aves > Passeriformes > Eurylaimidae > Serilophus > Serilophus lunatus. Next base: position 147,812 of record VXBA01005309.1, read on the forward strand.
GAATCCTACTAAGGAACACCTTAGGAAAACTTGGAAAAAAGTTCATATTTGTGTGCTCTGTGCTATGTTTGCATGGTATGGAAAGCTCTGCTGTACAGAGCCAGCAAATACCATGGAGCTGCTGCCTGGTTTGTCCAGGCACTCTGCCCTGAGCAGGCAGTGAGGTAGCACAGCTGGGGCAGAAAGTACCTGTCTGTTTGTCAGATGGGCTCAACCCAGGCTCACTTCTAGCATTACTTCTGTCTCTGTTGCTAGTGATAATTCAATATATTTTTCAACTTGTTGGAGACAGGGTATTGATAAATGACCCAGTAAGAATGTTCTTTTCTTTAAAATCTAAGGATATTTAAAGCACAGTTTATTTGTGCCTACAATACTAATGTATCTTTGGCTTTAAGGGGAGTTGAATTATGTTGTGTCTTGTACTAGCAGCAAGCACATCTGTGTTTGTGGTAAGTCAAGAATAGGAAGTCCTGGATATGTGTTGAGCACAGTATGTAGTGTGAAACTCGGAGCCTTTCCAAGTCTGCTCCCTTGAGAAGAGGGGAAAGGTGCTGATGGCAGGTCCCCCTGTTCCACTGCCCTTTTGGCCTTGCTCTGGGACATGTGCTCATTGCCTTGTCAGTGTGATGGTTACAACTTCACTGCTTGTCTCCTCAGTTATTTGCCTGTTGTACTGATGCACCCGTGCTGCTTATTACAGATTATTTTTTCACATTTATGTACACGAGCTTTTCAGTTCCCAGTTCAGCTGCAGAGTATTGAAATGCTCTTTTCATTGGCCGACAGTGGGCTTGTTTTTACACTCCTGGCCTTCTAAAACGGACACCTAAACCAGTCTTCAAATGATTAGGCCCCATTTGCTGCACATACAGCTCAGTGATAAGTAAGGACTGGGCAATATTTAATATCATATTGGTGAAAAGTAAAGGCGTGTCTTTCTGTTTGTGTTTTATCTAATTTTAGACTGGGGGCTTCTTGAATAACTCATTCCCTGAAGCCTTAGACCATCTTCTGGGACTGCAGCTCAGCTCTGTATGTGTCCAGGCCTCCAAAGCTGTGCTATGCTCACCAGTTGCTCCATTGGAGTGGCAGCATTATTCCCATGGTGCAGTTCTGGCTGAGGATGGCTCTTAGAGGAAAGACTGGAAAGAAATTATTACAATTGCAAATTAGATTCCAATGGAGATTGTGCAACAATTATTTGAAATATGCTCCCTCAGTGATAGTTATACAAAGAAGTCTGACTTGTATTACAAGCCACAAGGTAAAATTTTCAGCTGTTTCATCTCTTGCTGATGCCACCTACCACAGAAGCATGTCTGATCAGTGAGGAATAAGAATGAGGCTTTTTTTCTGTCATGGAAATATGCCACGTGGTGTTTAGAGAGTACAGCAGGAGCTGGAGGGCCCCCCCACTGCAAACACTTTGAGTTACCATGGAAGTAACTCCCCCGTGAACAGTCTCTGCCAACAGCCATGTGAGGCGATTCACTGTGTGGGGGTGGAAACTAAAGCCAGGTCACAGCTAGAGCCACTCTGCAGCTTTTGTCCTTGTCAAGACCAGTTTCTATTCACTGTGGGGTCAGAAGGGTGACTGCAACTTAACATTAATTGTGCAATGCTCCAAGATGTACACAAGGTAAACACGTTATTTGTGCCCAGGCAACGTAGTGCAGGGGGACACTTGGGTCTGCACAAAGGAATGCAGCTGTGGCTTAGGGTGTTTCTTAGACGTAACAAAGTTAGATGAAAATGTGCCCTCCATTACAACCTTTTTTTTTTCCTGCAATTTCATCTTGGTATCAGTTTCTCCTGAACCTCTCCTTCCAGGCAGCCTCAAAGAAGTGCCCAAGAAGTGAACTGCTTTTCCCTTTCAGATACCTTTATATATATTCAGACAAACTTCCCGTGCTTTCACCTTCAAATGCTTGAGCATGTTCATAATGGCAAAGATTTCAGAAGACTATTGGAGAATTACATCATGGACTTTAGAATCTTTTCAGTATCCAGTGTTCCATATTTAAGCTAGAGACAAGGAGATTTGCAGGATATTTACATTCAGAAACAAGAAACTGAAATAATTCTAGACTTGTTTGTATGATGCCTGAGAAAGAAATTCTCTTAACTATCTTCTGTTGTCTTAAACATTGCAGAAGCATTAAGGGGACAGTGGAGGTTTTGACTGCTTAACCCTTTCTGCATAGCCCTTGCCGAGATCAGAACAATTTCTGGGGACAAAAACCTCCAAAATTAAAGAAACTTATTGGCACCCGTAACTCTCAAGCCTTTTTCCCTTTTCCTCTCACCTGTTGTGTTCCAGGATATATAGAGGAGCTGTACAGATCCCCAAGAAACATTACAATCATTGCTATGCTAACACCTGGAAAAAGACAGCTTTTACAGGGCATTCTCTTGAGTTGTGAGAGCAGCTGAGAGTGTTCAGTTCGTGCCCACATCGAGCGGCTGCTCCCTCCTTGCCCATCCCACAGATGGATGCTTCCATCACTGTTTAGCAGTTAGAGTGTTTAAGAGGAGAACCATGTTCTGGTTCCTTCTCCTAGGAATGTTTGTGTATCTATGCACACATTGGGCTTGGGGATTCTTTATTTTTTTGAGGTTTTTTTCCCTAGTGTTTGAAACTGTTGACTAAAGTGCAGAGTCATCCTTGTGGATGGCTCCATGGAGCATCTGCAGCTCCATGCCCTATCTGCAGTATCATCTAGCCCTAACTCCAAGGGCTGGATTGCTGGATTCAGATTTCTCAGTTTCACGGGGGGGGGAATATGTGGGGTAAGCACGTGAGAACTGGAAGATGTGGAATTGCTTCCTGTCAGTGAACGACTTAAATATTGAGTCCTCCTCTTCTTCTCCTGGGAAGTGCTATTGCTGCTGCTGCTGAGTAAGAGATGGGCTCTGCTTTGCTGGCTACAGGAAAGGGCTGCGGCTGTAGTCAGAGCTCTCCAAGGTCCATCCCTGACCTTTCCAAGGAGGAGTGCCTTTTCATCCTGTTCCTGATCTGATGTGGGTAGGAACTGTGCTTAGCTGGGGCACCTCTGAGTGTACCCCAGGCAGTTTGATGCTTAGTGAACTTTTCAGTCCAGCCGCAAAAGTTAAGTTCACAAAAGCACGTTTAGGGCTCTGCAGAGCTGAATAGAGATTTTGTGGTTGCAGAGGTTTGAGGTCTAAGTCAGGCCCACGGAGGCATTGGCAGAGGGAGCCAAGTCCTTTAGATATTCTGTCGCCAGGATCCTGCTGGGAAGCGTATGGCAGAGTCCAAGCGGAGCCGCTTCTTGTGCACCCCCAGTCAGAGGGCTGCATCTCCCCGCCCTGCTGCAAACACCCCGCACTTGTTGCTCGCTGGGGAGTGCGGGGAGCCGTGTGTGCCCTCGCCGAGCACTGGCCCTGTCCCACGGGCGCCTGTCCCCAGCCGGCCCGGAGCCGGAGATTTGCTTCTGGCAGGACTCGTCTCTATTGCTGGCACATCTTAGTGCGGGTGGAAGGATTTAAAAAAGCAGCCGCCTAATCCAGCCCTGACCCTCCTTAAGAGGCTCCCTGCACACCTCAGGCTCCGCGTTGCTAAGGCCTCGTGTATCCTGGAGACGGCGCCCAGCAAATAGCGGAGCCGCTCTCTGGAAAGCCAATATCGCAGCCGGATTGCAGTGCTCCGGCACGCTCCGCGTCCTGCGAGAAGGAATTCGGTGTCTTCCTGCTGCTCCGGCGATGGCGATGGCGACGGCTGCCTCGGCAGAGAAGACGCGGAGCCCCAGGGATGTGCTGACAAGCTCCCGCTGAGCTCAGGGGGCGTTTGGCACGTGTGCTGTGCGGGACCCGCAATGGCTGTGCCGAACCATTTAGACTTCTGCCTTTGAGAGCTGCAGACAGCTTTTGTTCACAGCCCTCTGCCCCATCCGTGCCCTGCCTGTGGGCTGTACGGCAGGCGCTTAAGCTTTTTAATTTTTTTTTTCCTGGGGGCCGAAGCCATGGCAAAGGTCCCTGACCGAAGCAGGCACAAATGGAGTGTGCTTCACACTTTCCTCCGCTGCAACATGAACCCTGAGACCCAGCGGGTAGTGGTCTTTGTCATCCTGCTCTTCCTTATCATCGTCAACGTGGTGCTGATGTTTCTTTTGGCATTTCACTGAAGGAGGACTGCCGGTAGTGCTGTGGTGCATGGGGGTTTCCAGGACTGGGCACCAAATCAGCAGGTCAGCTTGTCGTTGTCTGCCTCTGGTCTGCTTGTCTGCTGTTACAGTAACTGTGTGTCTCAGAGTGTCCCTCCCTTGTTTTTTAATCATCCCCCTTCCCCACCCTGCTCCCCTCACTTTCCTCCTGTCATCACTGGTGCCTTGCGGCTTGGATCGCAGTTAAACAAGAGAAAGGGAAACAGGTAACGGAGCCAACCTGCTTAATCGTAACCGTGGCACTAATCAGCCTTGATTCCTAACGATGGCGATCCTGTGCCTGTACGTAGCACTCCTCAGCCCTGGAGAAGCCCAAAGTGCCGCTGCTTTGTTTGCAGAAGGACAGTCATCCTATAAAGAGCCCTGACACAAGGACCTGCTACATGTAAACACCTGCTGTAAAAAGCTGACGCCTGTAATGCCTCTGTTGCTCTGTCACTGTGAGCACCGTGCTGTGCAGTGGCGTGAGTAATGCCCAATTAGCCAAAGAGATTGATTAATCGAGTTCATCAGGAATTCTGGCTGAATAAGCACTGCAGCAGTGTGGAAGGAGTGTTTTGTTGGCTTGAATCCTATTTCCTTTATTCTACCTCAGTGCTTATCAGCTGTGTGTATCAAGATGGCTGGCAGAGCCACAGCACAGGACTCTGCTCGCAGGCCACTCATTTCTCATGGGCCAGTGGCAGCCGTGCCCGGCGAGGGAGCCACTAAAGGACCACTCTTGTAGACTGAGAGGAGGGAAGGGCAGCAGAGCAGTTGTCCCCCTCCAGGCCTGTTCACCTCAATGATGTGTTATCAGCAGCCTTGTACAGCACAGCACTTCCAAGACTTGGCATTGGCACCTCAGTGGAGTAACCCTCTACTTGATGGCATTGAAGGAGTTGGATTCCTGGAGAAAAACAAACTGGAAAGGAAGCCACGGTGCACTGTTCTTAATGGCACTGCTTGTGTTTGTGCTGGAGACTACAAAACATCCAAGCCCTTAAAATTCAGCAAGATCTTTAATTTTGTGTGTTAGGTAACCTGTAATTTAAGTATAGCTTTCACGAGGGCAGTGCACTTGCTGGCACTAGTGGTGTTGAAGCCACTTACAGTCCTTTTTTGACCTGAATATTTATGGCTCTTGGAGTCTGATCTGGTGTTTAGAGAGGCTGGATGGTGGTGTTGTCTCTGTCATCATGAGTGATGTACTGTGTACCAGTTATTTATGTGATTGTGTAATACATCAGTGTTGTACAAAACCACGTCACTTTAGCACACAAATGGAATTTGCTTGCTGAGCTCCTTTCTGTTATACTTGAGGTACAGAACATCCTTCTCCCTCAGACAAGAGACTCCTGCATTGCTGGGTGTGGGGCAGCAGCAGGCCACAACTCCCTGCACTTCTCTGGGAATCTCTTACCTACATGAACAGTTTTGAATTTTTAAAAATCTCAAAGTAGGCTATTAACTCTTATTATCTAGACATTGTGATAAACAACCACTAGAACCATCCAGTCTATGCTGTTTTCTGAAGTTACCATTAAACAAAAAACCAAGCCACAGCACACAACACTGGCTTTCAAACAAGTCTGGTTTCTCTCACCTTAAATTTCACCTGTGGTCTTAATAACAGAATTCTGGAATCAGAACTTAATGGCATAAGGTGGAAAAAAGATTGTTTTTTGGAAAGGACAAGTGAATGATGTGAATGTATAACTCAGTCTTCAAATGATAGATGCGGGACTACAGTATGGCTTTGAGGTCATAGGTGTCAGTGACAGAAAGCTTTTGGCAGCTGCTTGTGAAGTTTTGCATAAGGTTTGAGTAGGCTCTGAAAGTGCTTGAGGTTCAGAAGCTCTTACCCCCTTGTCTAGTGGGAGCAGTAAGAGGCCTCAGCATCATGGCAGCCTTTGACACTGTGTTTGTACTGTCAGTTATTGCTGTCTCACCTGCTCTGTGTCTTGAAATAGTGCAAAAAAGTCTGACATTGGATGAGAACTGCAGTTACTCACACACACATAGGGCCTGTACACACACATGTGGCTCTGAAGAGCGTCTGGTAGATCAGCTCCATTCATAATTCTAGGGTTTGGCTCAACATGCAGGAGCCATGTGGGGCAGCTGGTAAGCTGAGCACAAACGTCTGTCAGCCAAGACTGATCCTAGATCACAAAGTGACTCATGCTCTCGTGTAGCTCAGTGTACCTTCCTGTTACACTCTGCCTAGGAAGGTACTTCAGAGAAGTTTTCCAGAAACTGCTTTTGGTTTAGTGTCCTGCAAAACTGAGTAGCTGGAGCTGGTCTTGTGGGGATGAAGTCACTCACTCTCTGCTACCTGCTGCATGCTCAGTTTGTTCCTGCTGCCCACTGAAGGGCTCTGCTGGGTTTGGAAGGGATTCAATACCAAACCTGATGATGTTGGGCTCCCAGGGCAGGCACAGCTCTCCCACAGCACTGCAACCTCCTCCTTTCCTTCTCTCACTGATCCACTTTTACCACATCTACAGCACACCTGTTACAGTGTCCTTGTTCCCAAAAAACTCCCTTTGCTCTGCCCAGCTGCAGGGGCTGTGTCTGTGGGAGCCAGAGCCATTTGCCTTTGCTGCTGTGACACATCAAGCAGCTACTGCCTGTAATGGAAGGTGGAGGAGTGTCTTGTGGCAGCTGATCTAGCATCCCAAAGTACTCACTGATACCAGAAAGAAAATGTAAGTCTCAGGAATGATGTAAATTTGAGGAGTTAATGTGTCTGAGGTACAGAGCAGCCACACTGTTTTCTGCAGGGCAGCTCCCTTCTCTGGGAGGCGTTGTAGTTGTTGATGGTAAGGGCCAGGGCCTTCCCCAGCTGCCTGCTGCTGGAGAACTAAAGCAAAGAACTCTGTTCTTCGAGGCCTGTGGGAGTCCTTGTAAGTCACTGTGGGGACCGTGAGGAAGAAAATTATGTTGTAGGAAAAAGTAATGCAACCTCTGGTGAAATTGCCTCCCCTTTCCCTGCTTGGGGCAATTTCACCAGATTTTTCGTTTCAGACTAATTGAGAGCAAGAAAAGTAGGATTGCTCTTGCATTTAAAAATTCTGATCAGAAAAAGAGCAAGATTACAGAGTAGTACCCTTTGGAAATATGTGTACCAACAATGCCTGCCACAGGTGTTAACACTGGTTGCTAAGAACCTGGGAACACTTTTCCTCTTGATATTTAATGTTGTGTGAATTTTAATTTTCTCTCTCTAGCACTTGTCTGGGTTCTTGATACATGACTATCCCTGAAGTATGTGTTTTATCATGGGGAGCCCAGTGTTTTTCTCCTTCCTGAGCTTCCATTACAGCTGTATACATCCAGCTGGAAGCTGCAGTTGACATGTAAGTGTTAATCACTCTGATACTACTTGTGACTCATTCAAGCCTGCCTCACATCTTGGCCGAAGAAGCTGCAATGGCTGATAAAGCCCAGGGAAAAAAGAGCTGATGAAGGATCCTTGGATCATGTGTAGATGATCCAGCTGTAGATGGTGATGGAAGGATGGCAGGGAAGGAGTAGCCCCTGACATTTCAGTTGTTTTTTTTAGTTTGCTGTCAGTGCACTTACTTGACACAAGAGCTGGATGCTCTGCAGGAAGGCTGTGATTGCCTTCCCTGCAGTCATCTGAACATCATGCTCTGGGACATTGGGGCCACAGCCCCAGGGAGGGATTAGCAGTGCCAGGGAAGGGGGAGCAGCACAGTCCCTGCCTCTCTGCAAAGCATTTGGGGAGCCTGGTGCCCACTGTGCTCTGCTCCTGGTGCAAAGCAGGTCATGGCAGCCGTGCCCTTGTGTGGCCACAGGACAACTCCTGCTCCCTGCTCACTCCTCCAGGGTGAGCTGTGCCTCCGCTCTTCCCTGTGCTGCCCTGCAGTGCTGCTGTGCCCCAGCTGTGTGGGGAGGGACAGGGCAGGTGCTGCTGCCCTGCATGGGGAGTCTGTGTTGCCCCTGTGTGGGGCAAGCTCACCAGAATGTTTAACAGGAGAGAGCTTTGCTCTGCTGCTGCTCTGCTTTGAGCCTTGTGAGAGCAAAGAGCATCTGTGAACAGGAGTGAGACCAAGACATCATTTCCAGAGGGAGATCTGGGCTTTAGATTTTATCTTTGCTTAATTTGTTCTCCCAGGCTAAACTAATTTCTGTGATGATATGTGGTATCTGCTGTCTTTGTGTTTATTCTTGGAATCCAAGGCATGAGTTGGCCAGATAAGAAATACAGTAAGCACTTAGGATGATACCATCGACAATTACTTTTAATTAATGCTTCTAGTGTTTTGATTTAAAGCAAAAAAAGGCAACTAAAGAAGTCCCATTACACAGGTTAAAGGACGATTTCAAGAGGGAGAGTACTTGTTAGTGATGCTGTGTCACTGGCCTTGTTAACTACAGAATGTGCTGGAAGCTCTGGGATAAAATGATGCCTTATATGAATCTTTGTACCTGTTCTTTGGGTATTACTCCAGGCACGACTGTGGTTGTCACATATAGGGCACCCACTATGTGTCTGCATTCAGCAGTGGCAGAAATGGTACTCATGTACCTGCCTCACACCACAGTGGCATTTTCTGTCCTGTCACATGCGTGCAAACTTCCTGCATTTGTAGTTGGTAGGTGTGATGAGTCACTGTGCTGGAGTTGCGACAAGAAAAACGTCTCCCCAAGCACCGAGAGCCTGTTGGTCAGCCTTTCAGCAGAGGAGACAGTCAGATGTGAAGGACCATGGAGAGGGAAATTTGGGAGTTTGGTCTCCTTTGCAGATGCCCAGCAGATCTGGCAATCCTGGAATAAGGGCCTGGTCCCACACATCCCACTGCAGAACCAAGGTCCTGCGTTTCCCCTTCTCCCTCCAGGGAGGGAGGCCCTAGCACAGCCCCTTCCAGTATGCTTTTCCCTCTGGAAAGCATCAGTTTCACATTGGACACTTGAATCTTGATGGCAAAGCAGAGCCTCCGCCACCTGGGGGAACAGGGGCTGCCTTCAGGCCCTTCCATCCTTCATGCAGTAGCTCCTACCCAGAGCAGGCTCCTGAGCAAGGCCAAGGTGGCACAGGATATGGAGCAGACCCCCACAGCACCTACACTTAAAAATCTCCTGCTTCTTCAGTGTTGCATCCATTAGGGATATCAACACAAGAATGGAATCAGCATGTTGTCGTTGCTAAGCTGTGCTGATTTGTAGTGACCACTGTGCAGGGGCAGTACGTGAGTGTTATTTATAGGCCCAGTGTCTGTAGCCTTTGTGGTAATGTGGCTCTGAACAACACATTAGGGCAGGGTTTTACTGCTTGTGGTTGTTTTGAACTATGATCTTGTCCAGTCTTGGCATGTTCGGTATCTGCAGAGTTGTGGCAAACTTTATATGGAAATACAAACACTGTGTATAGGCATCACATGTGAGTCCAAAGAGCCACATCAGGATCTCTCAGCAGCCGCCTCACAGCTTTCCTCACCTCACTAAATGAAATAGTTCCAGCCGGAGATTAAGAAAAGACAGGCTGCTAAGGAGTCATGACTTAGTATTTTTAGCATCCCAGTTCACACCTGTAGTGCCCAGGAGTCAAGACTTGTTATAGTAAGCATTATCTAATTATGTGGTGAGAAGATTTGTACTAGGTGCCAAGAGAGGAGTGCTGGGAATGGCAGTATTCCATCACTGCCTGACCTACCAGAATGTGCTCTGCACTGACCTGCCTCTGTACAACTGCTTTGTCTACTGAAAAACTCATGGCCAAAATGGGAAGGTCGTGCAGGGAGTCAGGGTGACTGAAATGAGAACTGGTGCAGAACAGGAGATGTGTGATCTTTTCTGATTTGGACTAGAGAAGCCACATCCTGCGGGAACAGCAGCAGTTGCTTTGGTCTTCCATTGTTAGAGGGCTTGTTTGCAATGTGGTTCTGGAAACAGGAATGTGGTTCTGGTTTGAGGCCTTAGTTTTTTTTAGGCCATTAAGTCTCTTTATCCAGATATTGAGGCAAATGAATAGTGGATATATTTAAAAGTATAATAGTACAGGATCTCACAGATCCCAGGAACCTGCTGCTTCCTCTACCTAGCACAGGACCCTTGCAGTAGGAAAAGGTTAGTGGCTTTTTCATGGGTGTACATAGCTTGAAGAACCTTCTGTAGGGACTACAGAAGAAATTACTCATTATTATATTTACAGATACTAACCAAAAACAAAGGCTTAGGCAGCCTCCTTTGCCTGACAGTGAGATATTATCAAGGTTTTTTTGTTCTTTTCCTCTTGTCTGTTACTCAGATTTTCCTCTGCCCCATTTTCAAAGAATAGGATAGGCAGCAACTCTTAGTTCAGTGAAGAAAGGATAAAACTCATTGCGTGTACATTGGGAAAGAGATCCCCAGAAAGGGCTGGGGGGATGGAAATCCTAAGTTTTGAGTCACCAAAACCCTGCAGGGTTTCTCTTTCAGGATGAGGTGAAGGCAAGAAATGGATACTAAGTTTTGTGTGATTCTTTTGATGCAGAGAGACCATCTTTCAGCCATGTCATGAAAATTGATAATCTGTGTTGGCCCAGCATGTCTGCCAGCACCTACCAGTGATGTGCAGAGTTTGGCACAGTTTAATCCAGAGATGTTTTCACAAGAGATAGGAGCAATAAAAATCATTTCAGTGTGTTCCATTAAAATTAAATCATGCACACACATGAGAAGGAAAGCCATGTGCTGTGTTTCTGGCTTACTGCCTGCTGTGAGCCCAAAGAGATGCTGACCTTTTGATAATTCAGAGAGGTTTGTAGCAATGCAGTCTGTATCTGCTTTAAAATGTTTTCTTTAGCCTTATTTGTAAAACAAATTTAGATTAATTTGCCTCCAAGATATAACTGATTATATAACTTGCTGTACCTTTTAGGCAAAGGGCATAGCAACAGCCATCAGTGGGCAGAGTTCTGGGACCTGCATGGTTCCTTTTCTCTTCCTTCTGCAAGGAGTCAGGATGCAGCATTTATCCTCACTAAATCCCTGTGTCAGATGAGCTGCAGCTCGGCTGTTTTGTATACATTGTCCTGAGGGATCTGCTGAGCATATTCTTCATGTGCCCAAAGAAATAATGGTAAAAGGGAAAGCAAAAAAGGAGCTAGAAAGGTAAAATATCAAAATTAAGTAATGGGAAAAGCAGTGGAAGCAGGAGCTGTCCTTCAGAGAGGGAAAAGGATGGGAAATGTCCCAAAGGGATCTGCTGGTGGGGGTGCAGAGAGGAAGGCTAATGCTGCAATAGCAGCAAGAGGAGAATGGGGAAAGCATAAATGACATAGAAATACGTAATGTAGCATTAAAAAAAATGTTCTGAAAAAAATAGTTTCTATTTGTGTGTCTGAGAAATGGTAGTGTAACAAAAGATGCAACAGCAATCATTCTTAAATGTGAGAACAGCCACACAGAAATATCCTGTTGTGTTTCCATTCCCAGGTTGTACAGTTAAAATCAGGGCGTCAGAAAAGGCACAAATTGTATTAACTGGGTTTCCTTCATCCTCTGCAGTGACTGTAGACTTCAGAACTCTTGGTGAGGTGAAGAGGCGAGTCAGGTTGTCTGACCCAGTTTTCATCTACAGCCAAATTGGAACCAGAAACCACAAACTGTGTAGATATATGTGAGCCATAGGTCAGAGTCTTGTTCAAACTTGAGAGTTCAACTCCAGGCTTCACTCTTTTCCAGGTTTTGAAATCAAAGAAAGTAGGAGATTATGTGGACATTTTCCAGGTGCTCTTACAGCTGCATCTGGACTGTTTGGGGTAAATGTGGCACTTGGATGCTGCCTTAACCTGGAGTGCTGAGTGCTACATCTGGGAGATATAGGGAGGGGGTTAGCCAAAAGTTCGAGATTCTTAAATCACTTTTAAGCCTTAGAGTATTTCGAGGTCCTTAAGCCACTTTAAGGCTTTAGATGGGTTTAAAATGCTTAAAACACTGTAGGGCCTTAGATGACTTAAAGCTGTTTAAGCTGATTTAGAGGTTTGGAATGACTTAAGTTCTCTGGCTTTAAGGAGGTTTTGAGGTCTTTTGAGCTCTGGCTTGTAAAGGTCTTTCTAAATGTTTTGAGTGAGGATGTGGCACATACCCACTCCTGTGGCCTGTGTTCAGGGACTCTTTCTCCTAGGCACGGTCTGAATAGCTAGGTTTTCCTGGGTAGATTTTGATCCTCCCTTTCCTTTGAGGGCGAAAAAAAAAAGAATGTCAGGAGTCAAGACATCCATGTTTTGGGATGAATGGCTACTCCAGGTGTGTGTGCCTGCTGAGTGTTGTGTGGGTAGGATGAAGTGCGTGGAAGTGCTGAGTCCCAGCCAGGAGGATGACAGCCCTGTCCTAGAGGCCATTCTAATGTCCCTGTGATTACTTTGTTGGCAATTCCTAATTTTCTCCTCTGAAGGAGAGCGTTGCTGTACCTCACAGAATGTACCTGTGCCTGCCAGGTTAACACTTTTGGGGCTCATAGTTCTCAAGAAGTATTTGTGGGTAATATATCTTTCCTTTTGTGTTTTTTACTACCGTAATGTCCTAAGACCAGACCTGTAGGGCCAGCCAGTAACACTTTTACCTGTGACTTGAGCTAACTACTCAGGGATAGAGGCAAGTATGGCTTGGCTCTTTTCCTTGTGTGCCTCCCCAGGTGTGTTTAATGTCCTTGATGGGGTGTATCCAGACAGGATGTGTTTAAATGGCCTGGAAGCACTTACATTTACTTAATCTCTTGTGAAATCATCTCTGTATTTGGCTATGGGCCTCCCTGTGGCACAGCTTAGTTATGCACCACAGGGAAAAGGTACTGCTTCTGTAGCAAACTTGTTACCTGGTGATTTCATTGGGCACCCAGCAGCCTTGCAGTAGGAATAACCTTTTGGGAAGCCTTCAGCCCATGGCCTCCCTCCATTCACCTGTCTCTGTTGCAGCTTCAAGGTCTGTTCAGCTTGTACTGGCCTAGAAACCCTTCCCACGTTTGATTCATGCTGCTCTTTGTGCCCTGCATACTTCTCTTCTGTCTTTCTGAGTAATTCCTGACATTTGGACTTTCTGACCCTGATGGAGAAGGCCAGTGTTTTCTTAAATGAGCCTGCAGAGACACTCCTGAGGAGCAGCTCATTTAGTCAGTCGCTTGTATTCGTTATTGCTTGTCAGCATGGTCTCATTTTCCATTTTACCATCCTGTCACTCAGCATTTTATCTGCTTGTTTAGAAAGAATGAAACACCAGAAAATAAACGTTATAGAAGTTTAAACAAGTGTCCGCTGGAAACTTGTATGACAGGTTAAAATGGAAGCTACTTTGCAGCTTTTTGTACTGCATGTGCTACCAGGAGCTGCAACATGCAACTATAAAATGTGGCACAAAGACAACCCGTCACAGAGTACTGAGAGGCTTGAGAAGGGCTTTGCTCCTGTTGTTTCCAAATGCCAAAGCTTAAGGATGTTAGTTCCCCACATTAGCAGATTGTTATACAGGTCATGGGAGAGTGATGATTGGAGTACTGAGGGCACTGCCAGGACCTAGATGAGTTAGGTGTCCTCCTCAGCCACAGGTAACTACCCTACTCTTTCATAAGAACTTTCCTGGCTTATTTCAGCCAAAAATAAAATGGTTGAAAGCAATTTCAGTTGATTGTTTTGCATTATAATAATCAGCTGCCATATCTTGGGTGAGGAACTGAGAACTTATCAGATGGAGGTGCAACTGGCAAGGCTCCCTTACGCCGTGCTCTTCACACACAGGTCCAGATAACATGAAGCACAGCTCTGCCCCCTCTGCTTCCCACAAGGGCTGCTTCCCTCCTCCTGGAGCACTTGATAAAAGGGAGCTTTCAAAGCTTCTCCTTGCCTGCTGCCAGGGACCCTCCTCCTCTTCCCATCTGTTTAAACCACTTCTGAGGGAGAATCAGGACTCAGATGATATAAATAAAAGAGAATAATGTAATTAATGCCAGTCAGAATGGTTTTGTGGAAAATAGTTCTTACCAAATAAATGTGATGACAAATTATGAACGTTTGGTAAATGGAGGCAGCTGTACTAGATGTCACATGAGGAGTTTAACTACAGGCACTGATTAAAAAAGCAGCACTATGGAAAATCAGTGTAGCACACTTAGCTGGATTAAGATCTTCGTTGACTGGCATCTCAGACTTGTTAAAGAGAGTCACTGACAAATTAAAATATTTTGAATGGAGGTCTGCCATGTTTAGTAAATGCCTGAGAGTCTTCCACTATTTTTAATCAGTCTCAAAAATTTGTGCTGAAAAATATGCAGCTGACACTGTAGGAAAAAGGGCAACAAATGCCAAGGGCATGGCTTGGCTGGGGACACAGTGTGTGGGTCTGTGCCTCTGAAGCAATGAACATGACCCTCTGCCCACGTGGGGACACGTGCCTGCTGTGACACTTGCAGGGAGGGCTCGTGTTACCCTGAAACATGTAGGCAGAGGAGCAGCAAGGAGCAGTGAAGTGTTGCAGTGGCTGCAGAATTGTGTCAGTGGTTCTGGGACCCTAGAGCCAGGTAGCAAGTCCAGTCTAGCAGTGCTAGCCCGAATTCCTGCCTGGCAGTGAAGAGAGACAAGAACCCTGGGGACTTGGTTAACTCATCGTGCTGAGATAGATGCTGAAGATGAACCCTTCCCTGGGGTGCCTGTCTCTCCCCACAAAGGGGGGATGCTCAGAAAAGACAACTAAGATAACTTGTTCAGACTCAGTGTCTGCTGATCAGATGGTAGAAGCTCTGTGGATTGAATTTAATCTCTGTTGTCCATCATTAGACAGTGAAGCTAAAAGTTTTGAGAGGAAGCAAGAGCAAGCTGTCAGGACAATTTGAAAACTATCCCGTTGGTTCAGTCCAAGGCAGAGGCCAGCTGGCTTCTGCCCACTTTCAGAGAATATATGTATTTGAGTGAATGAAGCACTATTTTGGGGTAAGCAACTAACTCCTCTGCTGCATTTTGCAAGAGGGAGGCAGAGGAGAAGCTCTGTAATCAGAGTGACTGGTGAAGGAACTGGAGCTGAGTGGGAGAGCTTTGTCTCTGGGGTCAGAACCACTGCAGGGCTTAAATGTGTGATGTTCAGCTGACCCAGTTCAGCTTCAGTCTGTAATACACAAGTTCTGGGGGGTCAGGCTTTGTGGCAATGATTGTAGCTCATCAGGAAGGACTTCAGTTCAGCTGCTGTTTGTGGAACACATTTTAGAGTCACAGAGCTCAAAAACGTATTCCATTTTATTGGCGTCTTCTCCCTGAACTTCCCTTTTCCCAGTTCTTTTGATGCTCTTGGTTTTATTTTTTAGCTCTGTATGATCCAGTATACTTAGCATTGTCAAGAAAAAGCTATTCAAATTTTATCCAAATAGAAGTGAGTAGCTCAAAGATAAATATTTCCTAAAGGCATCTTCATCCCTCCTTCTGTAACTTGTTAAGATCTTTTATCTCTGTTAATATTGCCCGGAGCTCCTGTCAGAACAAGACCAGGACATACAGGGCAATTATGTCAAGGTGTCCAGCCTGAGACAGACAGGGACTAAGTAGCTGGAATGCAAATAAGCCCATAGATGTGGGCCTTGACATGCCAGATCTTTTGCCCACATGTAATGGATTTAATTTGGGGCTGCTCTGTGCAATAGTCCTGGCTTTGCCTCCTTGTTGGCAGCCTCTGCGCAGACATTGCTTGGGGGAGAGATGCTCCAGTCCTTCCCCTCCATCTGTCTGTGGCACATGGAAGTGCCTCAGCACCTTCCCCAGCACCTGCCATGGCTGGTGGGAGGTGGAGGAGTGGGAGGCTGGGGCTGCACAGAATTCCATGGCAAAAGCTGGGCTGCCCTGGATGTTCAAAGCATCGGTGTTAGTGATGCCTTTGGGGTGCAAATGCGGCTGTCTACAAACTGAAGTGTTGTTACAAACAAAGAATAAAGCTGCTTTCTGTTTGTTTTCCCCTCTGCCAGCTGCAGGAGGTAAAGCATCTGTGGGATGGCTGGTTTGCATTCTCTGTCTTCTAATGTTTCTCTTCTAGACACCTGTTTGGGGCTCTTCAAGAACATGTTCTGGGTTGTCCTTGACATTACAAAGCCAGCATGTAAATGTTGTTTCGTATGGAAATTAATAGTTGTTTTTTAAACCTTGCTTTAATTGCAAAGATCAAAACGTGTGGTGAGTGGAGCCATTTGAGCTGAGGAGCTGCCATGCTTGGCAGTGGCGAGCATTCGCTGCAAACATGCTCCTCTGGGAGCTGAGCAGCTCTCGCAGTATGGCCAGTGGATTGTGCCATGCTCCAATACATTTTGCAGAAAATCTTTTATCTGCTGCTGTGTTTTACCCTTCCTGGCACAGGGAGACTCCTGACCCTTTTCCCCCAGGAGCAGCACACCTCTGGGAGAGGGTGCTGCAGTGTGCTTTGCCCAGCTAGGCCAGCTCTGCTTGCTGCAGTGACAGGTGGCACTGCAGGTGCTCCTGTGCCATGGAAATGCCAATCCTGTCTTGGAGCTCCCTGTTAGTGCCTGCTCTGGGGAAGGGGCTCTTTGACTGGCTGTGTTTGGTATTTCTGTGTCAGCCTAGGAACTGGACTGGATACAAAGGAAAATAATAATATAAGGTACAGACTGGACTGGGGGCTACCAGAGACATGAGCCGTGTCACTGAATACTGCTCAGCATCCAGGTCTGCTCCTCCCATCCTGGTGTGTGGGCACAGAGGGAAGTGGGGCAGGAAGGGGACCAGGCAGAGCCTGTCAGCCTACTCTCATGGAGGAGTGTCAAGTGCTGCTTTATTCTATATGGATCATTTCTCCCTAAAACATGATATTTGGTGTCAGTTAAAAAAATCCTGGCCTGCATTTCAGGTGTATTTTATTTACTCCTTTGCAGAGGTCTGTCTGGCAGTGCCTTGCCTGTGCCTGTTTGGCCAGGCTGGTGATCATGCAGTTAAGACTTTTTGTATTTTAGAAATCATATCTACAGCATGGCTATTGTTGAATAAGGAAAATATAAGATATTAATATTAATTAACAGGTTAAAGTACCAGCTGAGGAGTCTCCAGTCAGCCCTATGTCTTTCAGTGGCTCAGAGTAGAACCGTGTGGCTCTGTCCCCTTGTGAGCTGGGTGTTTCAGCCCTACATGCTCTTAATACTATGTGGGGCTTGGTCTCTTGTCTTCTCATCAAGATACCAAGATATGACAGCTTGGTACTGTGAGGTATTAATGCCTTCACATCATCAATGCTCTGCTTGTACGATCATCAGAATGCTAATGGAAGTCCACTGAGTCTCTGGCCATGGCCATAGCCGTGGTGTGTGTGCCAGCCACCACATCATACTGGGGGCACTGATCCAGAGTGGCACATTTAAGCACACAGCAAAGGTATTTTGTCTCAGAAAGAGCCATGTTCCGTATGCGCTGGTCACAGTTTGCACGTTGAAAAGCCCACTGAGTGCCACTCTTCCCAAAGAGCTGATGCCCATTTCCTGAGCAGCAGCCATCCTTTACCCACAGAGATGTGTGACTCAGCATGGCATCCAGTGGCTGCAGCGGGGCCTGGTGGCAGGGCTCACCTAAGTGCAGCTGGCTGCCCAGCACTGTGTGAGATCAGTGTGTAACCGGCCCCTCTCCACAGAGGTGGCCAAGTGCTCAGCTCCAGCCAACCCGTCACTGCTCTCCCTCCCTGCAGCAGGGAGGAGCTGGGCTCAGCTGGGGTCTGCACAGGCACTGGTCACTGCAGTTGGACTCCAAAGCAAATGGATGGGTTGTGCACAGAATTGCTCAAAGCAGTACCAGAGCTCTTCTCTAGGAGTAGCCAACACTCACTGTCACCCATAGCTCAGCTGCTGTTCTGGTGGTCTGATAGCCAAGTTTGGGAAAATACACACTTTTACATCCACCCTCTAGTCATCAAGGCTTTATGTTAAATAGCTAAAACCTCTAAATTACTGAGTGCACTCAATCCTTTCATCCAGATCATAAAAAGATATATTCATAAAATCACAGAATGTGCCAAATTGGAAGGGACTCAGAGGGATCATCAAGTCCAACTCTTGGGCCTGCACAGGACCAATTCCCCAAGAGTCACACCATGTGCCTGAAAGTATTGTCCAAATACTTCTTGAACTATGGCAGGTTTCGTGCTGTGCCCACTGTCCTGGGGAGCCTGTTCAGTGCCCACCCTCTGGGTGAAGAACCTTTTTTTAATATCCAACTTAAACCTCCCCTGACACAACTCTAGCCATTCCCTTGTGTCCTGTCACTGGTCACCAAAGAGCAGTGCCTGCCCCTCCACTTGACCCTACCATCACCACCATCAAGCTCTCCTGACAGTGAAAACACACTTTCATATATAGGGCTCCCCCACTGCTTTTCCTTCCATGCCTGTCCCTTCTGAAGAGTTTATGGCCATCCACTGCAGCACTCCAGTTGTGACTCATCCCACCATGTTTCTGTGATGGCACCTGTATCCCAGTTTTCCTGCTACACAATGGCTTTGATCTCCTCCTGTTTTTTGCCCGTCTTGTGTGCATTGGTGTAGATGCACTTCAGTTGGGCCGATCCTGGCTACCTTTTTGTGGAGGAGAAGCTCTAATTTCCACGTGGCCATTCTCAGGCACTTCTGTGGTTTCTAACACATCAATAATCCTTGTGTCTTTGCTGCCACATAGATCTCCATCCCCTACCTCCACAGAGATATACATAATATCACTCCATTGCATCCCACCTAGCTCTAGCTACACACTGGCTGTGTAGGTAAGTGGGAACCTCTCACTCTCTCCTTCCCCATCATACTGTTACTTTTGTCAGAATGGAAACACTGCATTAAGCTGTTTCTGGTTCAGTGAAGGGCCGTTTGCTATCGAAAGGCAGACTGTGTTTGAATTTTCTTTCAAATGCCTCGTTAACTCTTTTCTGATTTACTCAGTGCACGATTATCCTGACATTCTTTTACAATATGCATCTTCTTCCTTTTGGAGAGGCAAAGCCAGTAACCCAGAGCAGCAGATAACTAAGGGTGACTGAGCAGCCAAAGGTGCATGGATGGCCCATGCTTTATGTGCTGTGGTGACACTGCTTAGTGCTGTGAGATGTATCAGGGACGGTGGGGTTTGTACAGCTTTCCTCTTTCTCCCTTGTGGCTCAGAGAGTGTCTTTCCATTGTCTTCCCATAATTCATCATTGCACCATTTTCTTGGATTAAAAAAGGGCTTCTCTGCCAATGACAATGGCCAAGGCCTTTCCAGCAGGACTCCAGTGTATACTCTGACTTCTCAGGGAAATCCTTGGTGTTCAGACAGTCTGAGGCCCCAAGAAGTCTGTGGATGTGCTCTGTAGTTGTTGAAATCCAAAGGAGAGTGACCTGATAATCCGGCGGCATCAGGCAGGCACTCCTGTTGTGGAGTTAGCAGGACCAGCCCATAAATACACCACTGTAACTTGGCTACAGTGTGAATGGTCAAGAAAGGCCTCCTAGCACAGCATCACTGTGCTCAGAAGCCCCCTTACAGCTTCTAGCCACATGGAGTTTGGTTTTGTTAATTGTTGGGGGTCCTGTTTTTTCCTAGAGTAGGGCCTTCATGGGGCATGTAGGAAATAACTGTTGTACTTCAGTATAATTGGTTAAACTCTCCAGGAGACTTATTTTAAGCAGCTTAAGTGCTAAGTGCTAACCACCTTAAAGACTTCATCCTCTATCCAAAGCAGGGCTGCACCTGCAGAGCATCCTCCACAAAGTACCACTGAGCCTTGTTTACTGGCTGAGGCAAAGTCACCAGCATGAAATTTCAGAGCATCGAATTAATGTTTTTCATGGTAGTAAACGTACTGTGTCCAAGTGATTCTGAGTAAATGCTGTTGGGAGCAGGGTTAGATGAGCCCCAGCTCGTTTTTGCCTTGCTCATGGGGAGTGCACGGGTCCCAGCACTTGTCTGGCTCAGCAGTGATGGTGCCAAAGCTGCAGCCACGTTGGCACAGGGTGCTCTTTCCTTGGAGAGACTGACAGCTTGCCCTGCTCTGCCCACAGCTCATCAGCGATGGCAGCGTGGTGTACGCAGAAGCCCTCTGGGACCACGTCACGATGGATGACCAAGAGCTGGGATTCAAGGCCGGAGATGTCATTGAAGTAATGGATGCCACCAACAAGGAGTGGTGGTGGGGGAGGATTCTGGACAGCGAAGGCTGGTTTCCAGCCAGCTTTGTTCGGGTAAGAGCTTGAGCTTTCTTTCTGCCTCTCCATTAGCATCAAGTGTCTGTTCATTTTCTCCAGGTTTAATGTTCTATGCTGACTCCTGCATTTGTGCCGAGTCCTGCATTTTGGCCACAAAAACCCCCTGCAACGTTATGAGCTGGGGGCAGAGTGGCTGGACAGTGCCCAGGTGGAAAGGGACCTGGGGGTGCTGGTTGACAGCCAGCTCAACATGAGCCAGCAGTGTGCTCTGGTGGCCAAGAAGGCCAATGGCATCCTGGCCTGCATTAGGAACGGTGTGGCCAGCAGGAGCAGGGAGGGGGCCCTCAGTTTAGGAAGGACGTGGAGATGATTGAGCGTGTCCAGAGGAGAGCAACGAGGCTGGTGGAGGGTATGGAGCATAAGCCCTACGAGGAACGATTGAGGGAGTTGGAACTGTTTAGCCTGGAGAAAAGGAGGCTCAGAGGCGACCTTATCGCTCTCTACAACTTCCTGAAAGGAGGTTGTAGTCAGGTGGGGGTTGGTCTCTTTCACCGGGCAGCAACTGACAGAACGAGAGGACACAGTCTCAAGCTGCGTCAAGGCAGGTATAGGTTAGATATTAGGAAGAAGTTTTTCACAGAAAGAGTAATAAAGTTTTGGAATGGACTGCCCGGGGAAGTGGTGGAGTCACCATCCCTGGATGTGTTTAAAAAAAAGGCTGGACGTGGCACTTGGTGACACGGTCTAGTCTAGCCGAGGTGTTAGGGCAAGGGTTGGACTAGATGATCTTGGAGGTCTTTTCCAACCTAATGATTCTGCGACTGTGACTCCTCAGCACTTTCACTGCTGGAGATAATTCAACAGGTCTGTTACCATTCCTTTACATATGGCTGTGGTACATTGTGCCCTCCTGGCTGAACTCCCTCTGTGTAAGTAAATTGGGGCAAGGGTGGTTCAGCTCCAGATTGGAGCTACACTGAGCTGTGAAGCTCAGCTGGGGAGCTGCCCTTTGGGGTGGTTTGCAGCTTGGGCTCTTGCTTACCTGTATGTGTATGGGTTACTTTGTGCCCAAGCACATGGCATCCCTTTCCAGGAGCGAGCAACACTCTCCTAAAGGAATCCCAGATGCAGTTGGCAGAGGTCTTCACTCCATTGTCCACTTGAGACAGTATGGATGAGCATAGCACCAAATTTAGCTTTCTCCATCTGGTGCTGGGGCCAGTGCAATGCCATGTCCCCAAGTATGCAACCACCTGACTCCCACATGCACCTTCTCTTAGCCCATCAGGCTTCTGGGCTAAGACGCAGCGCTGTATTCCAGACACTTAAACATGCAGGAGAAAAACAGAAAAAATGTCTTGGAGGTCATGTGGGGCAACTGATATAGGGCAACATGAGACATTCAGAGCTTTTGGGCCAAGGCTCTCCCTTGGTGCCAACTACAAAGCCCACACAGAAACAGCTGTGCAGACCAGCCCAGACAGTCCCAGCTGCACACTGCAGGCACTGGTTAATTTCCAGCAGAGCTTCTGAAACACATCTGAACTCTCAACGCAAGTAGGGGGGAAACCAGGAGTGTGGAAACTGCTGTGCCTCCCTTTCCTGCTGTGAGGTGAAAGACTTTTTTCCTTTCTCGATGCTGTGACTCTGTGTGTGGGCGCGAGACGGCTTTCACCACCTCAGGGCAGCTCCTCAGTACTGCAAAGGCAATTAGGTGCCTAAGGGCAGAGATTCTCAGCCCTTTAGCTCTTTATCCAGGTCACTTGAGATCACAAGTGACCCAAAACCAGGTGAAGCATGAAAGGAAGTGACACGAGGTGACCTGGTGTCCTTGGAGAAGTGAGACAGCTAGTGCTGTAAAAGTTTTGAAATGCTTTGTTATAGGTTGCAGGAGACAGTCTCAGCTGGGTAATTATTACAAAAAGTGGGTTTTTTTGCAGTTACCAGGACCAAACTCCCAGCACTGGTGGGGGACAGCACTGCTGGGTTTTTTTGCAGTCAAAACACGTGCCTTTTTTCATTTCCTGTTACTGATAAATTAATTGTCCTGGCTGGCAAAACTTGCAATGTTATCTTAGGAGAAAGCAGACTAATATCAGCCTTTAGGGATGCAGAGTAATTGAGGGAAAATTTCCTGCTAATTATTGCTGTCAAGTTCCCTGTCTGGAGGGCTGGGTGTCTGGGGTCTTGGGACAGTCTGCAGGTCTCTCAGTTACTCCACACAACTTTCAAACCAGGGTCTGAGTTTAAGAGTTGCCAATGTTGTTCTAGTCAAAGTGAAGGAGATTACACACCTGGAGGGCTTCAGCAGCTGTAAATAGTGAGCAAATGTAATCCGTGCCTACATTAGCAAGGGAGGAGTGTGAACTCTTTTTATATGTAGAGGCATTTGTATCAAATGGTAAGCATACCTAGGTGTAAAAGCATTTCTGTGTCATTGTCCTAAAAATTCCTCTAATTATGTGTGTATCTACTTCATATCTTTCACTTCTTCTCCGTGCTGGGATTGATCATTTGAGTCCAAATATTCCCATGGGCACTCTGAGAGCCAGAATAACACTACAAAAGGGAGCTCCTAAGTGAAATGCAGCAACACTCGCCTGCTTTAACTCAGGTCCCTTGAGGTTGTTGACAAAACGGACTCTGTAGGACGGTGTGGCTGCAACACTGATGTTTTCTCTGCTCGTGCTGTGCTGCCATCTGATGGGCACTGTGAAGGGACCGCGAGTGCCTCGCAGCCCTGGAATGTAGTGCTGTTCCTTCCCACATATGTCCCCTTTGGCAGCTGTATCTGCTTTTGTATTAGCCGTGAACTGTCTTTAAATAGTCCTGGGGAAGCAGAGACCGAGAGGCCACCTGTTATTGATAGTACGAGAATAATAATGCTGGATAAACCCCCAACTATTTACTGGTTTCCCCCTCCCTCCTGAAGTGCCCCCTCAAATACCTAAGCAAATGGCACTTAATAAACCATTTTTGTCCTGATTTTATATGTATTCTTCCTAGAGAACCTTTATTATTTCTGTGACTTCTGTCCACAAGAAATGCCTGCTTAAAATCACCCCTGTCATGCAGTGGGAGCAGCTGCCACATGGCTTGAAAGTACTCTCCCCACACTATCTGGCCTTAGCTTCCCCAAAGGAAAAATACGTTTCCAGGCAAGATACACATAGCAGCCCTCTTCACACTTTATCCAGGCTCAATCTTTGTCATTCAGACTGTCCCAAACCTCCTTGGAAGAGTTGTGTTTAGCACTACAAACAGTGACCATCTTGTGTGTCTGTCACAGCTGCGAGTGAACCAGGATGAGCCCATGGAAGATTATCCCCTGAAGGTGGAGGGGGGCAAAGAGGACGACTCCTGCCACTTCGGGATGGGCCAGACCACCAAAGACCAAATGAGGACCAACGTCATCAATGAGATCATAAGCACAGAGAGGGACTACATCAAGCACCTCAAGGACATTTGTGAGGTAATGGAATAAAGGGGGAAGTAAGTGTAAGAATTTGTCTGAAGGATAAAGGAGTTATGTCCCATTCTTGCACAGAAAGGGGCCCTAAGCAGGTAATTTTTCTGAAAATGAGGCTGCATTTCCCTCAGAGCCTGCTGTGCTCAGAAAACAGAAGACGATTCATTACAGCAATAGCCCAAATGCCTCTGCATTTGGAGCACTGACTTGTGCTCTATTAAATGGAATTAATTGAATTTCCCAGGCCAGAGAAAAGTAAATGTCTAGCATTGCTGTCCCCTCTAATACATGTTCTGAGGCAATACAATCAGCAACTCCAGCCTTCAGGCAAGTCATGCTCAGATCTAAACAACTGAGAGATGCTCAGGCAATTGGGTCCTTTCCTTGCAAACATGCTGAGTATTGTGACACTTCTAAAAGAGACACAGGGTCGTAGTGCAGGTAATTGGTGAGAGTTCTGCAGGAACACAGTTCTTCACTGAAATGGCACAAAATGTCTCCCAGGAGAGCAGCTGGGGCGAAGCAGCACACGCCTAAAACACCTCTCCTCTGCAGTGTCCCCCTGTCCTTGGTGCATTCCCCCTCCCCTGAGTCAACCAGGCATTTTCCAGCACAAACATCCAAACCAGATCCACAATTGGATTTAATTGGCCTGAATCTATCAGTAGGTCAGTGCTGGGGTCAGAACACCCTGTAGTCTGCAGACAGGAGAGAAAGCAGCTCTGTGACTCCTTCAAGTGTGGGTGGCAGGATCCTTCAGGGCAGTGTCTGTGGTTTGGTTTCTATTTCTACCATGTTTGGGGTGATAGTAGAGCAAATAATAGCTAAAACATGGATGCACCTATGCAGGATAGGGGTGCAAGAACCTGGTGTGTACCTGACTGCAGTCCACGGGGTTTTCTGTTGGTAACCAAAGGCCCCAGAGCAGATGCCCAGGAAGGTTTCCGATTTGGTTTCCTCCTAGGGTTACATCAAGCAGTGCCGCAAGAGAGCTGACATGTTTACAGAAGAACAGCTGAAGACAATCTTTGGGAATATTGAGGACATCTACAGGTGCCAGAAGAAATTTGTTAAAGCACTAGAGAAGAAGTTTAACAAAGACCACCCACATTTGAGTGAGGTTGGCTCATGCTTCTTGGAATATGTAAGTAAATTTGACTTCATGGGAAGGGGGTAGCTGACCATGGCTTAAACCGGAGGATTTAGTAACTCATCTGACAGAACTGATGCTTTCTTTAAAAAGACCCACCAACCCAGACTAATTGCCTACCTACCCCCCACCCCATTCAACAACTCCCCATTTCCCAAATAAACATCCTTTAACTTCTGTGGCTGAGGAAAGACCATTTTTAAAACAGCTTCTGAACACTTCCTGCCAGACCTTGGTACTTCAGGCAAAATGTAGGAAGATTCAAATCTTGAGCTTGACTCTAGTTTACAGCACTGGTATTTTCAGGTCACTGCAGGACCAGCAGTAGCTGATCCTGTCATTAAACACATCCAGTGGGGCACTGGTCTCCCAGAGAAGCTGCACATGCTGTAACTAACACCCCTGCCCATCACTGACTTCAGGTCTCTGGGCTTCAGAGTCTGGAGAGGATGCAAATGACCAGAGACACAGGAGTAGGACCTACACAGGGAACACACACGGGAGTCTGAGCCAGGCTATCACCCCAAAGAACATGGACAGTAAATTCCCCTTATTTCCCTTGCAGCAAACTGAGTTTCAGATCTATTCTGAGTACTGCAACAACCACCCCAATGCCTGCATGGAGCTGTCCCGCCTCACCAAGGTGAACAAGTACGTTTACTTCTTCGAGGCCTGCCGGCTGCTGCAGAAGATGATTGACATCTCCCTGGACGGGTTCCTGCTCACCCCCGTGCAGAAAATCTGCAAATACCCCCTGCAACTGGCTGAGCTGCTCAAATACACCAACCCCCAGCACAGGTGGGTCAGTGGCAGGGAGGGAGGGAGGGAGCCAGACTGGTCCCAGGGAAAAGGACTTGTGCAGAGTCCTGTATGGAGGGACACCATACAGCCAAGACCACAATTCTTATGGGTTACCTTGTAGAAACCAGGAAAAAATTATTTTTCTGTCAAATATGTAATTTTCCATTACAGTAGCACTGGGTTTTCCTGTCTATTATATATCTAGAGTTGCAAGATCCATCTTATAATGGCACTAATCTATTTTATTTGGCTCATCTATCTGTGATACCGGAACTTAGGTACTTTGGAGTTACGTGTTTCCAGTGGTGGTTTTGCAAACAAAAGCATTGGTTGAATATATACCAAAACATCCACTATTTACCAGGGGGAAGTCGTGGCCTGCAGCAGTCAAACCATGCACACTTGGTGTCCTGTCAGCACCAGCTCCAAAGCTTCAAATCCATTGGGTGAAGGCACTGCCTTCGGTTCAAGTAACTCTCAGTTAATCATTGAGCATCTGAAATAATCAGCTACAGAAATAAAACACAAAAATATCTGTACTAAAATGTTGGTATTGTTCCACTGTGGTTTGGCTTAATTTCACCTTTGCAATTGCAGCCCCGATACTTCCCTGAATTGTTTTAAGCATGTCTTGTTAAATCTCTAAGCATGCTGTCTGAAGCTGACCTTGGAGCAGAAAGCTCCTTGATGCAGTGCACAGATGTTTTGAAAGTTGCCTTAGAGCCAAGTTGTGCAGCTCAGCTCCTTCCCAGCCGCTCTGAACTCAGCAGAAGTGTAGCTGGTGGCAGCAGATGGTGTGTGGGGGAGGGCAGATCAGCTTCTGTCCTACCCCTCCAGATAAGCCATCAGCTCCTGTTTGAAATGAAGCCAGTTACTGCTGAACTGCTTCACTCCTGCATGACAGATCAGCCCCTGGATGAAAACAGTGGCATTATGAATATGCTGTATTATGTTGTGGAAAGAAAATGAGGCTTGGAAATCTCTGCAGATTTTTTTAGCACCTCATATTTACACCTCTGTGGCTAAATGTGATGACTTACTCTCTTCCCCAAATTTGGTTTGGATTTGTTACAAGACCATAATCTGAGCCTCAAAACCAGCATGGTCTGAAAAGCTGCCCACAGAAACAGGCATCTCTGATTTCCAGTACAGAACAGCTGGGATGATCTGCAAGAGCAGCTCTGTTTCCAGTCCCCAGCTCCAGGTCGTGCAGTGCTGCCCTCCTTGGCAGTGGAGGTACAATACACACGTGCCATTTTGCTATGTCTAACACCTCTGCCCATCCTTAGGGATTTTAAAGACGTTGAAGCTGCCTTAAATGCCATGAAAAACGTTGCTCGGCTCATCAATGAGAGAAAGCGGCGGCTGGAGAACATTGACAAAATTGCCCAGTGGCAGAGTTCCATAGAGGACTGGGAGGTGAGTGACTTCCCTTCCCCAGGAATTTACTGTTCCATGTTGATCCTCTTCTGCCCTTCCAACATCTTCTGCCTACAGTGAGATCTCACTATTCAGCTCTGCCTCGGTTCTCTAACCCTCTTTGTGGTTTTTATTTTAACAAGACTAGCTGCCTTTGCATGTTTCCTGGCATTACTCTGTTTCCCTATTTTTCCTTGCAGAATGAAATCAGCTTGTAGGCTAGTGAAATTCTATTATTTTTCTGTGGCCACCATTTTATCTGAAGTTGATTTAACTCTCAAGATGAGAATTGTCCCTTAAGGCTTAACAAGCCAGCTTATTGTTGTAGAAAGGCAAGCTCTGATACAGTGACAAGAGAAAGTCAAGGTTCCCTGTAGCCTCATTAAAAAATTTGCTAAATAAAAGAAATAAAATACTAACAACTTTCTAAATCCTAGACTCACTAAAACCACAGGCACCCTGCCCAAGGATGTCAGCCTAAATTCTCAGCTCACTGCTTGTGTGCTTCCTTTATGTGTGGGATGGAGCACCTTCCCTAGAAAAGGAAGATTTTTTTTTTCATTTAACACGCTATTGTTCTTATCAGATTCAGTTCTCATTCCCTGGGTGCCAAGGGCACAGTGTCTCCCTACTCCCTGCTGTGACAAGGACTGTCTTCCAGCACAGAGGCTCCCTCTCATTCCCAGAAGACTTTCATCAGCAGGGATTCAGGCCCCTCAGCCAAGCTGAGGTTCTCCTGTGAGAATACGGGCATATTTCTTGTCCTTTTTTCAGATGGCTGAGACCAACCTGTTCTTTGTGCTGTTCTCAGGGTGAAGATGTCTTGGTCAGGAGCTCAGAACTCATCTATTCTGGGGAATTAGCTAAAATTTCCCACCCTCAGGCCAAAAGCCAACAGAGGATGTTCTTCCTCTTCGATCACCAGCTTGTCTGCTGCAAGAAGGTAAAGCCTCATCCAAGCACCAACACTGGCTGTACCGTGCTGAGGAATTTAAGTGAGCTCCCTCTCCACCCCTTTGTGTCCTTAATATTTCCTCCACTTCTCTGTGCAATCACTACTGCAGTCTCTTCTCTGACGTCCTGGGGTGTTCTGTGCACCTGAGCACAACAATGAGCTACTGGCCAAATTGTATCAGATAGCAAAAGAGGAAACATTGCACTGCTTCAAGGATTAGTAGAGGGGGTTATTTTATACAACTCAAGTATGAACAGTCTCACCCATTTTCTTTTAAATATGTTACTTTTCAACTGCAATTCCACCTGAGATTAGTGTCAGAGTCACAAGGTACTTGCAGCTTCAATGAAGAGCTGTGGGCCTTGCCAGGCAGTAAGACTGTATTAACATCACATCTAAGTCTCTAAGTATGTGCTGTTTTTCATAATCTAAGTAATTAAAGACATCTTCTTTCTTGGAGCCAATGAAAGTTATCTTCCTCTGGAATTTCACAACTGAATGTGCCAATTATTTTTTGCATATTCTGTGTCATGCAGGTAGCTCCAGGTAACTTAGGCATGAAAACCACTATTCTCAGTAACTTTTCATTGTTAACAGAACAAGAGCTAATTAGGATTTTTTTTTTCTTTATAACTGGAACTGGAGGATTCAAATAATGTTTTCTGACAAAGGAGAGAAATGAGGGATTTGGGATCACGTGTAATACCCAAGCCTGCTTCTCAGATCTTGAGGGCAGCTGATACCCCCTAACAGAGATACCAGCCTGTCCTGACCCCACAGCAATTCTACAGATTCAAATCCAGTATTTGAGGTTTTTTTTACAGGACTGTAAAGATGCCAGGAAGACAAAATACTCCACCCTATCAAAGAAAATGAATGTTTAGGACAGGAAACAGCACATCTGTTGTGATCTCTCTTACAGGACCTTCTGCGCCGGGACATCTTGTATTACAAGAGTCGGATCAACATGGATGACATGGAAATACTGGATGTAGAAGATGGAAAGGACAAGGACTTCAATATCAGTGTGAAAAATGCATTTAAGCTGCACTGCCGAGACACTGAGGAAGTCCACTTATTCTGTGCAAAGAAGCCTGAGCAGAAGCAGCGTTGGCTGAAGGCATTTGAGAATGAAAGGAGGCAGGTGCAGCTCGACCAGGAGACAGGTATGGAAAAGAGCAACGCTGTGAGACAGTGGGGGTTTATTATTTTTGTTTTCCTCTTTTTTTACCCACCAGCCATTGCCTACAAGTGAAAGGGTGGGGAAAGCCGGTCCCTGCTCCAGTCCAGCTCTAGGCTGCTGAATTGCACATTCTGAGTGAATCTCTGCAATTAAAACACTGCAAACCACCATGAGCCCACACTGCAGCCTATCCTCAGGGAGGCCGATGTGTGTTTAATTAGAGCTCAGGCAGGACTGAGAAACAGTCAATACATTACACACAGCTTCCAGTATTTTGCAGTACAGTGAGTGTCCAACTTGGAGATTGGACCGAACAGGTTCAGTGAAGGATTCTCCCTGTGCGAGAGGGTTTGTGTTGTTTTGTCTAAACCCTGCTTAATTCAGAGCAGTGTGATCTGGTAGGATTTCATCCACAGCTGATCTGGACTGGCTTCTTTACCCAGCAAAGCATGGGGCAAAGTGACCCTTACATGAGAGGTGGGGGAAGGTTGTGCAGTGCAGGCTGTGGGGAGAGGGCTGTACCTCTGCAAGCCTTGGCAGCAAACATGACCTCTCACACTCAGGCATTTGCTTCCTCCCCCATATTTCCCTTACTGTCTTCCCCTGAGATACCAAATGATGAGCTGCTGCTGACAAACTTTTATCTTCCAGGTTTTTCAATCACTGAGGTGCAGAAAAAGCAGGCCATGCTGAATGCCAGCAAGCAGCACCATGCTGGGAAGCCCAAGGGTGAGTCACATCTGAGTACAAGAATGCTGTGAGAATGGGGGCTGACTCTGTATTTACTACATGGGAACAGTTTCAGTGAAGTGCCATTAACAAGCTCTTGAGAAGGCCAGATGGTGAGCTCTGATGTGACAATGCGCACTACAGTTCCTGGTAGATTCAGATGGCTGGAGACACTGTTCCTAACTCCAGGAGAGCTGCTTTGCACATAGTGACTGCTGTGCCAGAAACCATCAGCTTCTGCCCAAAGGCCAGTGCACAGCCTTGCCCCCGGAGCCAGGCTCTCCCTTTGCCAAAGACAAGTATTGTAGCAATCCCCGTTAATGCACAGAGGGTAAAAGTGACTGCAGCAGGGACTGTTCTTGCAATTTGGGCACAGGGCCCGGGGTGGGTACCACACTCCAACAGAGACAAGGACAACTCAGCAGCAGCCAGGGTAGTGTGAACCCAGGCAACAAAAGGACTGTTGGCTGAAGAGAGCCCTGTGCACCTTCCCCTTCTCTCTGTGTAGAGGAAGAGGTGTCACTTGCTTTCCTCTGGACCCACAGAGGAAACCACTTCCTCTTGGTGGTGCCAGCCAGCACTTAAATCCCAGCCATGCCTCTAGTAAGAAAGTTTGGCTAAATGTCAAAATAGGTCAGAAATAAGATTTGGCTGTAAACAAAGAGAAGTTTGGAAGGAGGCCAGATCTCTTAACAGAGCAAAGCCCTTGGGGCAAAGCATTAGAGGTGACTCCATAAGGCAGCCCTGTCCATTGGGCAGGCACTGACCATTCCTGCTTGGAAATCCAGCCCAGGATGTTGGAACAGGCAACAGCAGCACTTGCACAGCAGCTGCTTCTTCCAGTACAGCCAAAGGCACCAGTTAAGTTTGTCAACCCGTGAAGAGCTGCAGCTCTTTAGCCCTGCTGTCGTGTTGGCACAACACCTGGCAGTGATGTGGCACATTTCTGGAACTTCCACAGCATCAGCTCTAATCCTACAAAGCAGTGCTGCAAGTAAGGATAAACTAAAGAAGGGTAACACTAAGACAAACCCCCTCCAGCTTGAATGGGGACTGGCAGGGGGGGACTGGGATGGGGGAGCAAAGGGAGCTGTGCTCAACTAACATGCTTCCCATCTCCTTCTCATCGCAGCTGTCACCAGGCCCTACTATGACTTCCTGATGAGGCAGAAGCATCCCACCCTGCCCACCACGCTCCCTCAGCAGCAGGTCTTCATGCTGGCAGAGCCCAAGCGCAAGCCCTCGAACTTCTGGCAGAACATCAGCAGGCTGACACCCTTCCGGAAATAAGGACAGCCCCGTGTTTGTGCCTGAACCCCTTCTGAGAAAGCACTTTATCTGTCAGTCCTGGGAGATGGAGCCCAGGTTCTCCCAATCCTTTGTTTACAGAGGATGGCACATGTGCTCCTGCCTTCCCTATTTATTTTGCAGCCCGACTGACTGCCCTGGCTCCGAGGTGAGACACTGTGCTTTTGTGCCAGTGCCATGGAGCCAGCCTTGTACAGCGCCCATGGGGCAAAGCTCCAGCAGGAGCTCAGAGGAAGGAGCCTGACATGCTTCATCTGAAGAGATTTTGCTTGTCAGCTGTACTTGGACTCACTCCTTCCCGCTGTGCCCACCACTGCTGTCTGGCAGCTGTCAGAGGGGATGGCAGCTGACAGACCCACTGCCATGCTCAGAACAACAGTTCAGAGTCACTGACATGAACTGACCATGGAGGGATAAACCCTTCTGCTCTGCCCACCCCTGTGCCCCACGTTCCTCAGACATGACCCTCCTACACGTGCCCAACTCTCTCAGCCTCTGCAGGCCCTCAGACACAGTGAGTACTGCACTGTGACCTCTCCTTCAGTCCAACACCACTGGTGAACGGTATCGTACATAAAACTGTGCCAACCTGCAGCATGAGTCATGTTCAAGAATCTCTCTAGTGGGTTTGAGTTACGTAAGTTAGAGAAAAATGTGCCTAATTAATACCACACTCAATTCCTTAGATTCTCGTCTCTCCCATCATTCTGCCATATTTCCTGGCCAATGAAAATGCTCATTGTTTGTAATGTGTTTATTTATGGTAAAAATCAGAACTGTGTATTTTGTAAGTCTGTAACTGTTCTTGTCAGATGTTGTTAACTTGATGCCTGTTTTGTCTGGTTTTGTTTTTTTTTTTTAAAAAAAGGTCAATATTTGCAAACCCAGCTCCCAGAAGTCAGAGTCTGCTGTTCAACTCTGAAACTTATTATGCAAACTCCCACAGACCCTCAAATTGCAAGGGCTGTTATTGACACTTTTAAAAAATGGAAAGCCACTTCAAAAAGGCCTGTATTTGGCATAAGAAGCCTCGTTTAAGTACCCAAGTTCCAAACTGTGGCCAAAAAAGAATTAATTTAAACCTCGGTTAGCAAAAGGAAAGATTTGCCTTACCATAGTGAGAGTTAGAAGCCATACTGACTGAATTCCCTAGCTTAGGAGACATCCCATGACAGTGGAAGGAAGACACCGGCTCATTCCAGCTCAATCCTGATGTGAGTGAGCACAGTCTGCAGAGCTCAGAAATCCAGTGCTTGTTGATGCTGTAGCTGACCAAAGTCTGGTCATCCAGGGATATCTGAATTCAGTAGCATGTACAAAGTCCTTCTTGCACTATATCTTCCCCCCAGACCAGGGGCAACATTTAATTTCATAAAGAAACTTGTAAAAGTGACTCTGAGCCTGTGTTTGTCTCCAACATGTCTATCTGTGTGAAAGTGTTTCTCTTCAAAGTCACTGCAGAGATTCTGCTCTCGCAGCTCCAGCAGTGACTGCTTGGCCACAGGGCCATGCCAGGTCACCCTCAGAGCTGCCACCCTGCAGAGGGACCCCTGGGGACAGAGACCAGACCAGAGGGGGCACTGGGATGGGAACACTGCACTGGGGAGGACAGTGTCAATACTGGGGGGAGGGGGACAGAAAAAAAACCAGAACAAACCCAAAAAAGAAAAAAAACCCAACAGTCTAAGAAGTCACTGCAATCAAGCAGCTACAGAACTTATTAGCATAACGCCCTCTTCAACACACATAAACACCCTGAAAAGACACTGACACACAGACAGAGACACTGAGGGGAGGAGGAAGAGAGAGAGAAATGTCAATTAAAAGACCCTGACACACAAACAGACACACACATACAGGTATGTCAGACAGTTGCAGCCAGCATTCCTCAGTAACACAACGCAATTGTCACTTTTATGTTTACCTTAAGTGTCTGCATCCTCCTTTCCTTATCCATGGCATGTTTGTTTTGATTGGCCAGGAAGAAAATCTGTTGGCACTGAAATGATCAATTTTCTGAGCTGATCAATTTTCTGCAGCTTTGCAGTAAGTGGGGGGGAGGGGGAAGGACACTCCCCTCTACAGAACACCCACCCTCCCATCCAAACATGACCAGATGTGAAGATACATCAGGCGACTCATATCTTGTCCAGTTGCCATCTGAATATGCTCAAGGGTGGAGATTCTCTCCAAAAACCTCAGTCTCCATTTTGAACAAAGCGCTCACATCTGTTCAAAGTCCCCTTTGCTGCAACATCTGATCTGGTTTTTTAGCCACTGTGCTGCTTTAATACACTCAGCTTTACATCTACATTGAAGTCACTCCACTAGAAAGCCTCATCTCTTCTCCAGAGGGAAATGGGGTGATGGTGGCACAGGACCCTGGAATGCTGCAGCTGTGAAGTGCAGCAGTGCCCCTGCCCTCTCTCCCCCTCACTGAAACAAGAATTGGCTACTCTTAATTATCTATGTAGCAATACTCTGAACAGTAAACATGCCTGAAGTGGTTTAAATATTCACATCACTTACCAGCTCTCCCAGAACTCATCTCACATCTGACCAGTGCGCACAACTGATTCAGAGAGACCCTTTTTTTATGGAAGTCTTTAAGTGCCAAACCAGACTCCTCTAGACAGCAGCCCAGTTAAAGAACAGGTAATTATTTCTGCTAGAGAAATATATTCTCCATTCAACTGTCAGTACCCTTCCTAAAAACTGTCCTCAGCTGGGAGTCTTGCACACCACGTTTGGAGCTAGGATCCGATCCCCTATGCAAGGCTGAGATCAGGATCAGAAGCTGATCACACTGGAAAGGCTGGAGTTACAGCAGCAACACTGATAAACAGGTAAGGCTCAAACCCACTGTGCTCAACACGCCCACCACACAGACTGCTCAGAAGAGGATTTCATCACAATACACCACCCTCTGTTTTCTACCCAGCACCACTTCCTGATTCCGTAACCACACCCACAGTGTTTCCTGAACAAAATGTATAGCAGATCATGTGCAACTCCATTGGTTTTAAGTGATTAGACACTCCAAAAAGTCCTCTCATCCCCCATATTTCTCATTAAATGGCAAAGTGTACTTGTGTGTGAGATGGTGTAACAGATTAACCAGCTCCTATGTTCCCTCCTCTTTGCCCTGGCATCTGGATTTCAACAGGAGTTACATTATTCTGGCAAAAGTTCCAGGGAGAATATGTGTGTAGGCCAGGACATGTGTGCACAGAGTGTGCAGCTTCACAAGGGTATCAGCCAAACTTGTGAAAAAGGGCCTGTGAACTACACAAGTACAGCCTCTCTGAGCTAAATGGACAACACAATCTTGCCAGATCCACAAGTGCCCATTTGAAACATGATGCAGCAGAGCTATGAGATGTCAGCACCTGCTGCTCTGGAGCTGAACCTTCTACCCGGGCCAGAAATGCAGATTTTCATCAAAACAAAGTGAAGCTCCTGAGTCTGACCACCACCAATCCTGGATTTCAGAGTACAACCATCCTAACTACTCAGAAAAACCCTTCTGCGCCTGTCCACGTAAAGTGGACGAGATTCGATTCAGGGGTGGTTTGGGTTTTTAGGGCTGTTGGCTCTGTCTGTTCCCCTCCTTCTGTAGCTGTCATCCATTTAGGAAGCTTCTTGTGGAAACAGCCATATTTCTTAATGAGCCAAAGCTGCCCAGTTTTCACTTGGTCAAGTATGACAGACTTATGTAAAGCATGTGAATCAAACAAAAGAATAACTTACTGAAACTTACCAGTAAAGTGAAGAGAATCAGTGGATGCTCAATAATGCAGTTTCTGTTCTGACCAACAAAAGAAAATTCTAATTTGAACTATTAGTTTGGAATAACTGATTAAGACAAAATGGGCGTGTACACTGTTCCAAGTTGTGATAGCATCAAAACCAGAACAAACTGTCTTTGTATTAAATCAAAGTAACAACTAGATTTGATTCCCACAGAGAGGAATTTCGCCAAAGCAGCCTTTAGTATCTTTTCTGTTTTGTCCATTACCTGAAGAACTGTGGGGTGTTGGGTGGGGAGGAGCCCCAGTCCACTGTGTGTACTGCAGGTGATTCCCATTGTCCAGGACACTGCTCCACAAAGCCAGTGCAGCAGTCTGTCATCGAGGAACCAATGATGCACCAACCACCTGCATCTGGGTGTCCCAACAGCTTCCCAAAAAATACCAGAAAGCCAGGCCTCCCCATCACCAGTAAGGATAACTGAGAATAGAGGTACCTGCCAGCAACAGGCATTCCAAGAGAACCTTGGCTCCAGACTGAAAATCCTACTTTCTCTTGGGATGCCAAAATGACAGAAATTAGCTTTTTTTAAATAAAAAGGCCTTTCACCTTTTGCCATGTATGGCAAAAGATCAGTCTGTGCTCCTCCGGATTTACTGCAGTGGAAGCACATCTTCATATAAGAGCAGCAATGAAGAACTCAGTGCCCAGGTTGATATGTAAGCATCAAGTGTTTTGAACAAGTACTGTTCCACTGGCCACCTAGACTGCTGGAGAACTGCCAGCCCCTGTGAGGTGGGACAGCAGCCAACAAGTGCTAATTTTCTTACTCTTATTACTTCAACTATTCTATTTCAAATAATGCTTCCTCTCAGGTTTCACCATGTACCTGCTAATGAGGGTTATGGCACTGCCTGTCTGTGAATACGGTAGTAGAGTAATTCATAAACCTTTAAGGGACTATTCACACTTCTTTCAGCTGCTGGAGCCTCAGTCTGTACCTGCTGCTACGCACATTTTCTACCAAAGTTAGCAGGACTTGCCACCCCTCCTGTCATCAGCAATGCCACAACTCAACTATAATGCCCTGTTCCAGCCTACCAGCAGAGTCTCCCTGTCTCAGAGCTCCCAGGCCAAGCAAAGGGCTGGGAGAATCAGGTCTTCAGGTAAGTAATGGGTTAAAGAATAAATGGATAGAGGCTAACTGAAAAAAATCTGAAGTATTTTCAGCTGATTTTATCCCATCAAAGGCACAGTGATGTTCTTGTAGGCTGACAGTGAAAGGGAGGGAATCAATCTTCCAAACAGCATAGACAGATCAATGCAGCTCATTTCAGAGCAAAGCCAGGAGACAGTCAGCAGTGTGACCTGGCAGGAGACAGAATTCCTCCTGCACTCCCCTGAGTGCTACACAGGCTGGGGGACAACACGTTTCAGAATAGCAGCAACCTGGAATCACTTGGCTTTACGCTCACAGCCACACAGCTCCAGGCTCAGGAGAAGCCAAAGGCTTGCCCTACTTTGGGATTAACACCTCACACTATACTTCATTCCTCCCCGTGTCTCTCACACGTTACCCTTTACAACCTACTAAAATCCCATGGCAGTGCTGGCAGTTTTAGGAAAAATGCAGGCTGCTTGTTCTTTTTGCTTCACTCTCCTGTCATCCTCCCTGCAAATGCACCCCTCTTCTCTGCACCTATTGAGCTTCTCTTTTGCACAACTTTGCTACCAAAGCAGCTCCCTGTTTCACAGCCTGTGCACATGAAATACCTGTGATACTCTCCCCAGATCTGTGTACCTTTGTGTGACTGCTTACATATACAGTTGTGGGATGGGAAATAAAACGAGCTACCAACTTCAGTCTTGCCTAATTCTGTAATGCTCCCATAAAACATTACTGAGTACGCAGCATCAGCCTCCGTATGTGCCACAATCCCACAGACCTATGTAACAGCACTCTGCTGAGAAGTTCCTGCTACTTTTCCACACCCACTTCTTCCTCTTTTCTCAGATGTAGCAGCCTGGCCACCCATTACCTGAGCTTGATAACAATTTGTGGATTTTTTCCTTTAACCTCCAGCAACCTGAAACAATCTAAAATCACACCATCAAGAACAAGCTTACCCCCAGCTACAGCCACATTAGCATTTGTGCACTGAAACAGAGGGGATCACATTAGAGCTCAGCCAGGAAGTTCAAGATTACAATTCTTACAAAGGAAAACTGAGGGAGGGTGTCCCCTCCCTCTTCCTGAAGCATCAATTTGTCCGTGTAGTTCACCTTTCTTGCCCATAAAAGAAATGCTATTGTAAACCACTACAAAGTAGATTAATATAGCCCAAAAATGAAGGTCCAGCTGTGGCAATTTGTCAGCTGAGTTGCTCAATGCCAAGTTCTCTCAAGTTTATGCCAGAAGTCTCTTTTAGCCCACCAGCAAGGACTACAGCTATGGGTTACTTGCACACACATGGCTCAAGAGTCTCCCCTCTAGGTCTGCCATGCTCTCTGTGACACACAATCCAACTTCCCATAGTACCAAGGACTTCCTGCTGCCATACAGTTTTTTATTGTTTATTTTAAAGTTGTCACATGGTCTCCATTCCAGGAAAGGATAGCTAACAGCCTGATGGATACTGAAATAAAAGCCAGGAGATCATTTAGCCTCCCACTTATGAGTCAGACATTTTATCCATCTAATGCAGCAGTACTTTCCATACCGACACCTTCTATGACTGCCATTTTCTGCACAGAAAAATTCCCAGCTAAATAATAATCAGTGCATCACTCCTGATTCCAGAGGAGCTCACCAACAAAACTATTTGTTATCTCACTTTTTTTTTTTTTTTTTTTTTTTTTTTCAATTAGCCCAAG
>VXBA01005309.1:185768-208532 GCA_013399895.1 Serilophus lunatus
TTTTTTCACAATGAGCCAAGGAGTTTAGAATCTAAAGCAAGATTTTAAAAGCAGGAAACTGGTTTTGCCCATGGTTAGTTACAGGAGAACTTAAGGCAAGAAGATTTGAGTTTTATTTCTGACAATCACTGAGTGATGCTTCCCTGGAAGAGGCTCTGGCTGTTCTCAAGTGTTCAAAGCTGCCCTTAAAATGAGGAAATACATCTTAACCTTCACAGCAAGTAACAGCCACTCATCAGCAAGAGAGCAGGACAGTAATATGCATTCCAATGCCATTGCACAATGGATGTGGGAAGAGGGAGAAAAAAAAAAAAAATAAAAAAATCAAAGCATTAGTGATCCACCACTTTGGCAGTTCCATAGATAAATTTAAAACCACCATGAAAGAAATCCTATATAGACTTAAGAGTTCAGTACCACATTCTTAGAAGTGTTGAATACAGTACAAAATCATGTTTCACAGCAACAGACCCCTCCTATGAGAACAGCTACTCCACAATCCCTCTAGCCCAAGTGATCAGCATCATTCTGAAGAACAGTACTTCCCTTTATAGCACCTCAGATTCCAGCAACCCACTGGTTGAGGATTATGAGTTTTCATCAGCTCCAGTGCTCTTAAAAACACCCCCAAACCTATCTTCCTGTATTATGAAAGTGATTCCAGGACAACTGACCAGAAATTAGCTTGAGACGAAGCACATTGAAAACAAGATCTGTCCACAGGCTCTGTGGTGCTCGGCTATGATTTTAGCTCAGCTACTCGACTGACAAAACCACCTGTAGCAAAATCTCAACCACCACATGCTATTCCTGCAGATCAATGCAGTCACATTGTACCTCCCTCTTCCACATGTGTTGCTTTTCACAGGAATGTTACCAGGTAAGTTATTGTTATTTTTGGAGACCTATAATAAATGAAAATAGCCAGTTAGTTCCAGCAGCTTCTGTTCCCCTGAAATACATGTAATTCCATTTTAACATTAGTGCTTTACAACCACCCACATGCTAAAGAAATAGGATAATTACCCACACCTCACACCTACTCAATTCTTTTCCTTCTGGGGAACACTCAAGACACTGATTTATAACAGCTTTCTGCTCAGGGCCTGTCACCTCTCCAATCAAATAGCATGGATTTGGTTTCAAGCAAATGCTAGAGTATTGTCAAATTTTACGTCTCTTCAATTTCCTTTGTTTTAAGCTATAAAATAAAGTAACAAACCCCTCAAGCCCCAGGAAATGCCTCAAAAGGGAACAAGGCTGGGTTGCACACCTTTACCATACTCTCAGACAGGGCAACTTTGGGAAGCTTAATTCCCCATCGGGGAGTCTTTGCCACTGTGTTCTGCTGGCCATTAAGAAACCTGACAGAGAAAAGCCACTGAACTCATTTCAATGTTTTCCTTTGCTTTGAGCAATCACCAGATTTCATCAGCCGAAAGAGTTTAAACACACCACACTGCTCTTCAGCAACAGAATTTTTTCTGGAAGAAATGTCAGCAAAGACAACAGGAAAAAACCCCCCACAATAAGCAACACAAGTCAATCTTTATTGAAAACTGAAGTATTAATACATAACAATTCTTGTTACAATAAACGTGCTTTTAAGAATTTAAATCTGAGCTCATCTACTCATTGAATTGCATAAAAAATAAAAAAGTATGAATTTTCACAATTGAACTGGCTCAGAATGGAATCTCCACTCTTTGTGTTGATGCGATAGTTCAATGCAGGAGTGAGTGATGCCTGAAAACTTAATTCTGGAAGACAACATTGACCTAAACTTAAAAAAAGTACCAATACAACTGTTCCTAAGACAGTTTTAAAAAAAGTCATAAAAAGGAAACCTGTGTCTATTTCATAACAAACATGGAGAACTATT
Source organism: Serilophus lunatus (assembly GCA_013399895.1). NCBI lineage: Eukaryota > Metazoa > Chordata > Aves > Passeriformes > Eurylaimidae > Serilophus > Serilophus lunatus. The sequence continues at coordinate 187,651 of VXBA01005309.1, forward strand.
ACTGGGGCCTCTTGCACTTCCATTGCATGCACTCACTTTTTTAAATCTTAGACAGGAGGGCAGCCAATAATAGCATTACAATTAAAAAAACCCCACTAACAAATCCCTTCTACTTAAAACAAGTCTGTACAGCAGCCAGCTAAAAAAGCTTTCCCAGTTTGCCTGCTAAGTGCCCAAAAGTCACAACCAGTTTAGAAAAGTCATGTTCACTTTCTTGATGTTTAAACTTGAGAGCCCATAAATTGTTTGCTTTTAAAAATGACAAATGGACCCTTAAAATGCATGAAATTCAGATGTTTCAGTGTTATATGAAACCCACACGAGAAAAGGTTTCCTTGTCCCCAGATAAGCACTGTTCCTCTTCCCTCTCTTCTGTCTACAAAACACCCCTACTTCCCCTTGGCACCCCTGCCCAGAGGTGCAGTCTGCTGAGCCTTCACTCCTTCAGAGGAGAGCTCAGAACCAACTCGACTCTTGGTGAGCCCTGATGCACAAACTGCCCTTCTCTGCTGCAGGTGCTCCTGCAAAGTGGCATTTCACCTCCTCACACCCGAGGGGGCTGCAGGAACCTTAGAGCTGACACAATACAGGATTAGAAAGCTGACACTTACTAATGAGAACAATGTGAATGAGCTGAAGTTGCTGTGTCTCTTACAGCACTCGGGCATGGGGCTGAGGATCCTGCTGCGCCCCGGCCTGACACCTGCTGGAGAAGGCTGGGGTGGATTGGGCCTGTTTCCTATGGAACACTGCACAAACCACACGGCCCAGGCAACCACACAGTCCAGGCACAGTCCTTTGCCTCGAGCTCCAGCCGAAGCACTGCTATTGCTCGTGTTCTGAAGGTGGGAGTTTTCACACACATGGTAGTTACTACTCCTGGGATCAGTTTAAGCCTAGTTAGGTGGTGGTACTGGATCACTGTGCTCACCTCTTCAAGCACAATTCAAATGAACAGTGTAGAATACTGTGCTGAAGCACTGGGGAATGATTCCAAGGCAATCCTGACCATCTCTTGCCTTACTACCCAAGGAGCAGCGAAGCCAGAACGCTTCCTGGAGAGCAGTCAATGCTGAGTACCCTGGTATACAGCTCTGTACCATTAACTATTCTCAGACAACACTAAGACATGGTGGTACTCACAGGTGGTGGTTTGGTTCTGGTTTTTGTTTGCTTTTTTTCAGTGGATGAAGCAATACAAGGAAGAACTTCAACTAAAATAAAGGACTTTTTCCGTCTACCACTGCATCTAAGCGTTTAACTTGCATAGTACACTCAAAAAGAAGCTTTCTTGAACAGCATTCCTGCATGTCTCCTAGAAATTTCAAACAGGAGATGGTTACAACAAGCATAAGCAACATCTAATAGTAGGTTCTGTCTTTTCCTTCCTAGTGTTTAGTTATCCACCATGCCACTGACTAGGGCTACATGTTTTTGGTGCCAATTGTTAGTCATTTTTCTTTTGCTGCTGCTACATTTAAAAGACATTTTCATCAGCTGTTACTGACATAGGGAATACCTCAGTTTTTAAAAAATACTTTATCTAAACTCAACACCTGAAATTTGAAATAAAAAAAAAATCTGTTTCTTGGACTTCTCTTTGTTATTGCTGCAACAGTTATTTTCACTTCCAGGTTTATAGTAGTACTTTTTGTTTTTCATCATATAAAGCTGCCATAAAAGTTTTTTTTGTGTGTTTTTTTTTTTTTTTTAAAGAGAAGATTGATCTGAAATGTCTCACTGCACTAGCTCTTTTCCTTTGCTGAGGAGCTCTAGTGCAAACACATACTGTGTACTCATTTATAAAGGAATTCTAAATAGGGAATGTTATATAAAAAGCAGGAGAGAATGTTTCGTAAGACCCTCACTGTGTAAACGCCTATTTAATGATGTACAGTTTCCCCCGCTGCAGTTTTATATCCATGCTTTCTACTATTTGCAACAAAATACCATTAAGATAGTTATATATACACATATTCCCCCGTCCCCCTGCACTGTGCTTTTGGTTACTTTTCATAACAACTCCTGGAGACAGGCTCCAGCCTCCCAGCAGATCAGAATCGCTCAGAACTGGAAGGTGTAGTACCCTCAGAAAAGGTACAGTTTCTCCCTCCTGGATGAATCCCATAATGCAACTTAGAAAAAAAAGTGCTCAAGTAAGTGAGACTGCTTAAATGTTATGGAATACTATACAGAGACTAATTCCAAGATGACATCTAGGAATCTGAAGTTAGAGCAAATATATAGGAAGTTATATTCATTCCTTAACTACTTCTCTATTGCAGCACTCATGGAAGTTCTCTCCTATGATTTTCAAAGCCTTAGTTTACGGTGATGAGATGGGAGACAGCAAAGCTTTCAGCTTGGCCTTCCCAGCTTCTCCCCAGCACAGCCCTGCTCCAGACCTCAGCTCCTGGTTAAAGCCACACTCAGGACAAGGCGCTGTGTTAATGCTCACTGTGCTCAGCCACACCTCACTCATCAAAGCTGCACATCTACTACACAAATGGAATTGTTAAACAGACTCCAACAAAGCAGTATAGATTCAACTAAGTTTGTCTTGGGTAATTTTCTGCTCCATATAAAAACATATGGAAATCCCTAAGCTGCGGTAAGTGCTCATGAATAAGGTTTAAAGTACTTATCCTAACAACATAGTTACGCTCAAGGCATTAGAAATAAGGGGGCCATCCACTGATAATGATTCATGCAAAACAAACCTAAACTTTATTAAAAAAAAAGGGGTACAAAATACAGAGTGCTTACTGTAAAAAATAAAAGTTACTGAAGGCTCTAACCACCAACGGGGTACGAAGGTACACAAGCCTCCCACCAGGGCAAAGTACTGGGATGGCAGCATTAAATCAGCACTGATGCTACTCCAAAGCAACTGCCAAACCTGCACAGGAGCAGAACACCCCAAAACAAAGCGTAACTAGATACAAAACTTCAAAAAATTTAATTCTGAATGGAAGTTAACCTACAGGAACAATACAGCCTGATATACCTCTGTGTAAATGCTTAAAAGGGAACAACATTTTATAACCATTTACTGCATAATTTATTGCAGGCAGAATGTATTAAAAAAAAAAAAAAAGAAAATTGCATCTTTCTGGAATTGTAAGTCAAGCAGGTTTAAGAAAAAAACTCAATCTTTATTGTGCAATATTCAAATTTAAAAATTTAAAATCTCTCCCATAATGATTTTGGTATATAAATGGGTTCCAAGGCTAGCCCTTTATCCCCACAGCATTTGCTTTGAGGTACTTTAAAAATTGAAATTGCAAGAAAGAATATCACAAATGACTCATTGCAATGAAATGCTAATCTGCAGTAGAGTCTTACTTTATGTGCTTCCAAGTGCAATTTAGGAAGTAAAAAAAAGAAAATATACTAAGAAAACACAACAAAATGATGTAACCAACAAGTGGCTTCTACTTTGACTACAAATCTTTTCAGGAAAAAAAAAAGAACTGCTATTTGAAACCTCTATAATCTGGCAGCCCTACTACAGAGTATCCATAGTCCACACTGCAAGTAGCTAATAAGGAAATTGTGTTAAAATTATTTGTTCCCCTTTAACATACTCATCAGGCACACAAGCTTTCCTCAGAGTAACATGCAGCTGAACTCTTTTTGCAGAAAGCCCTTGCACTTCTTAAGTTTCTGGAAATCAAGCTGGATCAACTGCACATACATTTTCAACTGACTACAACATTCTTTAGGAAAAACAGCATGGATTTCCTCAACTGAGAACTACAAGAAAAGTGTTTTTCTATCAGTCTGTGTGGCAGTCTCACTTCGACACATCTTGCATCATATGATAGATAGTACTGGATCTAAATCTCCCCAGGACATACAATTCACTATGCGGGTGATATCACCTCCTACTACTCCTAACAGCCAGTTTTGCCTCAAGGAAGTTTGCCTTATTTACTGGCACACACAGCATTACCTTTGTCATTTCATTCTGATCCTAAGAACATCTGTATAACACTGAATTATAATGAAAAGGTATGAAGTAAACTAATTGTGTGCGGGATTTCTACAGCTTGTCTGACTCATTTTCCAGTCACTCCAATTTAGTAGCTGAATTTGAAAAGAACACATCACTTAAATAAAAATATGCCCCTTTTAAACTGGCAACTCCATCAACCTGAAAAAGGCTGAAGCACTTATCTAATGTATGTTATGGTATTCTAGAAAGAAACTCACTTTCATGATTCTACCTTTTCAGACCCTGCATACATTACAACAGTGCATTAGTGATACAAGTTGTAAAATACTTTTCGGTTCCTTTGGATTTGCATATGATGGTTTTTGCATCAGTCACTGCAGGTAGATTGAGCAAGCTTTGCTTTTGTGTTTTAACATGCATTCAACTAGATATGGATCAGAATAAATTTATACTCCCTTTTTATCATTATAATTAGCTAAAAAATTGCAAGACAGTCCACAAAACAGGATTTGCTTTAAGACTAACTGCTGGAGTTCCAAGATGTAAGATATGCAGCACTGGAAAATCTTCAGTGATCAGGAATTAGTAGTGTTTAGCCAAGTGTTGAAAGCATTCAGAAGGAAAGTCCTGGTTGGAGGCATGAGGGCTTCAGCACCAACTTTTAAACCTCAATTTCTTGATTGCATATCTCCCATCTTCAAACCTAAGAGGGTTAAGAGGGGGGAAAAGAGTGGGAAATACTCTCAAGTAGGTGAAATACTATTTGAGAGCGGCAGAACATTCTAACATTGCATGCACCACATTGATACACACACCCCAAATGCTAAGTGCTATATAATGTTACCCTGGCACTTATCCTGTCAACTGACATGTAGAGGCTTCTGGGTTAAGAACTCACTACGTGATCTTCTCTTGTTTTGTCCTTTCCAGCTTTCTGTCATCACTGGAGTTTTGTTTGCAGTAGAAGATGCAATATTAAGGTGTTATTTACTGCTAAATTTAATTATCACCAGTCATGAGTTTAGTCCCAGCAAAACTCTCGCTTTTTATACTCATGTACTACAACATTCTTGGTTGAAATACTCAAACATTTCAGATGTGCAGAATCTTATGCAGCATCACAGAAAAATGACATGTGCTGCTGCATTACAGGTGACTATTTCCTTTGAGTTAGCAATCACAGAACTTTGTAGTTCTAACTGCTGAAACAGAAATCTCAAAGTTAAAACAAAGTTAACTTTTTTCATAAGCTAAATGAAAATTTCAAATTCAGTTGGTCTGACAAATCATTATTTCAAATGAAGCTGATTTCAACTTATGATAAAAATAACCAAACAAACCAGAAACAGAAGTGTGTATCAAAAAACATTAGGCTTTGTCAGTTTGACACAGATTATACCCCCAAAATCCATTCCACTTTAAGCAGATTTCAAAATTAAGCTCCTTTTCCTGAAACCCCTGATCTAAATTTCGGTTCACACTAAAAATGCTTTTTCCATGCTGACTGCAAGAAGTATGAACTGATACTTACCTGAAACAGAATGAATACATGAAATTATCTCAAGGTCATTTGTTTCAGAAGCTCATGAGAAAGATTCACCCTTAGAGCAAGGTGAAACACTTACCTTGTCTACATATTTAGCCAACTAAAAATAAAACTTCAAAGTGACACACATTGTTTCATTCAGGAATCACAGTGCTGCTGAATTCAACAATTACCAACGATTCCAAAATAACCTGAATGTGCTTAATTCCAGATGTATTTTAAAAAGGGAAACTTGAGGCTCATTCTTTCATATTCAACAACCAAGAACCACGAAAATGATTCATGATTTGTGAAGGCATAGAGGCAGTGAAGTAGCCCCACTAGTACAAAGTACAAAAGTACTAAGTACAAAGCTGTACCTTGCAAGGAACAGCCAGTACGTAAGCAGTAATTTTTGTGTATTCCTACTGAATTAGAATACTGTAGAAGCACCCCAGACTGCTTACCTTCTGCAGAATCATCCCCAAAGAACCTGCAATGCTGTTATTTGTAAAAAAAGTTAACTGCTTTCAACCTAAATCAGAAACTTACACTGACTGCCAGGATGATCACCACTGTGGGGGCACATAACTATAGGTTGGTGTTCCTGGAGCCCGATACGTGGGCATAGTAACTGGATGAGGGGCTACTGGAGTTGGGGAATGAGTTGTCAACAAAGTACCTAGAATGAAGAGAAGAGTTCTCAGTAAGCACAAATTCTAGTAGAGAGAAAAAAAATAAAAAACAAACCACAAAAATGGAGAGGAGAAAGAAGAGTTAATTTTAAAAACAATTACAGCTTGCTCATCTTTTAAATTACCAGTATCGTTTTGCACTCCAGCCCAAATCTTCCTTCAAAACTTTATGCAAGGGGGTCATTTTAGCCCAATGGATGTTTAGTTCAGTGCACACAAAGATAGTCATTACTCAAAAATAGCTCCAGCAGAAACCCTGCAACATAAGCATTATTCACTGCAAGACCTTCCCACAGCAGGCTTTATGTGCCATAAGAATATTTGATGGTAGAGATTAACTTGGCTGAAAATTCAGAACAAATTAGTTCTTGTTTGAATTATCACAGATAGGTTTTTTTTTCAGACTAAGGGGACTCAGAAACAAGCTGAAAGAGCAGGGGCAACCGTCTTACTCTACAGCACTTTGCAGAACCCATAACAAACATCTGGGATAAGCTTGCCCAGGAATGAAACTCTAACGTCAGCTCATCCCTAACCACTGCCCTGCAGGTAGTGCAAACACATGAAGCGTTGTATCTTAACACACAAGGAGGGTCCTGACACTTCATTTTCCCCAGCTTTAAGAGGTTGCTGCTTTCAACTGGCATTGAGAAATGTGTTGGGAATAGGAAGTCAGACTCTTGACACTGGTAAGATGAGAAGCAAAAGATGCAAGTGTAAGTGAAATTCTATACAGGCATAAAGAAAAACTACTGTCCCAGAATACTGGGACACCTAGAAAGAGAGTGTGATACCTCCATCTTAGAGGAGACCAAAGTATCACTGACCTATCTGGACTCACTCTGAAGACACCAGACTGACACACAGAGTTTTATGATTCTGCCAATTACATGCCTGGCATCATATGCTTGTAACACAAACACATGTTTGTGTCCCACCTCGAACTGAAAGGAGAGCTTGGCCAAGCAGAAGTGAGGGCTGTGAGCTGACAAACCTGCTGACATTGCCATGGTGGTCCCAGCCACCATGCCCATGGTGACCCCGTTCCCTCGGGGCGGGGGGATCGGAGCAGGATACATGGTTGCTGGCATTCCATTGGGCTGCACGACTGTGGTGTGGTGGATTACGTGGGGTGGTGCTGCATACAGAGGCTGTGTGTAGTAAGTGCCTTGCTGTTGGAGAGAAAACAGCACATTAAGTAATTATAGTGTATCTGTTGGGGAAGGGAAGTGGTATCTTCTCTCATGAATGTATCATAAAACAAAAGTATCACTCTAAAGATGCAATTCCTTTCCAGAGCATTCATTTTAACTATTCCAATTGTGTTTCACTTGCAAAATTGTTACCATTTTATCCCTTTTTAAGGTGTTTCGGGTAACATTCAAAGTAGGGGCCTTGTAAAACTCCTATGCTGACTGAACTTTCAACAATAAGGGCCCACTTGTTATTCATTGCCTTCATTTTGTCTCTTTTCATATACTAAACCATGGCAGAACTTTTCTCAGCCTTTCCCAACTTTTTCTTCAGCTGCTTTTAGTTAAAGAACCAAAGGTTTTTGGCAAATCCAAATACACTAAACAGACAGGATAAAACCTGTTATGTGATTACTCATTCTCTTCAACTACTGCTTACATGCCAGGCAAGTTTCCACTATGAGAGAGCCAACTTTTCCCTGAAATACCATGTTTACTGGAATGTCTTACTTCTGTATTTCCTAATAGTTTTCAACAGCTTGCTTTTAGCATGAGACTTGGGAACTCCCAAATTACAACAAAAGCTTCCTAAAAAAAAAAAAATTAATGCAAGTTTACGACAGTTTTTGATGAAACGAAATCAGGGTGTTTGTAGTTATAACATCCAACACACATTTTGAAAACTCAGTCTCTTCAGGGACCAACCACATTATCAGGAACTGCAGAGCCACATGCAAGAGACGATGCACTCACACCCTGTAAATCACTGTGTTAAGAATTCTCACTGTAGGCAGCTGAAGATTCTCTCCATGCACAAAGGAATGAGTAGGAAGAAAGGTTCAAAGTTCATGCAGATGTTAGAGGGAACACAAAGCACTGCCCACCAGACAGTGTTTTGGATCTGTCCATGTACCTGTGCATATGGATTCTGCTGTGGATAGGCACTTCTGACTGGATACACAGCAGTCTGGTAGGGATTCGGTGACGAGGAATACGGTGGCACTGCCCCACTGGTGGGTGAACAGGATACTTTGTATGGGGTGCCTGGTGTATAACCTGAAACAAAGGCAAACCTGCATTAAAAACACGGGAAACACGAGGCAGTGTTTAGCACTGCTTGTTAAACTCAGGGGAAACAAGTTTCTTATTTCCCAACTCCATAATCTCCATCTGAGTACTTAGTAAGCTGCCTATATTTGAATACCCAAGCACAAATTCTATTATTTACAGAATACTAGTCTGGAAATAGTACTTGACTGTATCAACTAAGCATGAAAAGTTAACAGTATATTTGCACGGATATGGGGTAAAAAGTGGATTTCCATAGTAACATCATTAAATACTTGGATTTGGCATATTAGGCAGCATCCCTGAATAGGAGGACTTGGCACATGTTAGTAACAGTCAGTTCTCAACATCCCCCCAAACTGTCCTGGCAAAGCACAGAAACAGTTAACCAACCTGCAGTCACCTGCTGTAGGAGACAATACAGCACAAGAATAAAAATGTCAAAAAGCCAGAATCATCTAAATCATCTAAAGAGCTCAAGATGGATTTTCAGAGAACAGATACACTATCTGCAATCTCTACTTCAACTTACATTTATTCATATCTGTTCTCTGGCATTTTCTGCACTGGCAAACATAAAAATGAAATGCTGCATCTTTAAAACACAGGCACTGCAGAATTCACTGCAACTGCAAATTACAACTTGAAAGGCATTTTGCTATCTTTAAATCTTCTTTTTGAGTATTATCTATGTAGACACATCCTTATCACTTAAGAATTATTTTTATACTTTACAGTAAGACTTCACATGCCATTAGAAACTGGTTTACTTTCCTTTTATGAGGCTCCCAAAACCAGTCTGCCTTGTGTGTGGAGCTGTTTAACTTTTAACAGGGATAAGCAGCAACTGCTGGCTCAGACCCTACCTAAAGACAGTTTTTCCACAATTTCTCCAGCCCTCATCAGAGGCTGGAAGAGGCACAGAGGAGATCTATGAAAAGCTTCTGCTATGTGCTACACTCCCAAGATTATTCTACAGCTTAATGGCCAGAGCGGAATACAATTCCCTCAGCAGCAGCATCCAACAGTAGTAACATTGAGGGTAGCAAACAACAGGCACAGCCTATTTTGGATAAAGCCCCAAGGCCCCAGTCTGGGCTCTTATGGGTCTCATGCAGGTCCTCCACACCAGGAGACATCATCCAGAGGTACTGTTTCCATTTAGTTGGAACTGTACAAACTACTACCAGGGCAGTGCGAGAAAAAACAGATGATTGGCAACTGTAGAAAGAAATGAGACTCTCAGAGTAGAGATTTGGTTGACTTTAAAAACTGTCTAGAATGTGCTGACTTCAACACAGAGAACAGATCTGAAGTCACAGAGCAGAGAGAATGCTGGCATTTGTGCTGTCAAAAATCAGTCTGTGCAGAAAGCATGATGACAGATGACCTTCCTTCTTTTTTGCAGAAGTCTTGAGTTTCTTTGCAATTTCATTCCACCTTTCAAACTCAGACTTGTTTAGCTAACACTACAGCACTTACTCTGAACTTCTTGTTTCTAGAGATCCTAAATATTTCACAAATAGGGCATGCTGAGGAAATCACTTCTGTGAGTATGGGGAGCTATTTGTGGTGGAAACCCCAGCTACAAAGTGCTGACCATGGAGCACCACCACTGAACTCTTGATCCCTTACATGATTATTCAAAACCAGAGTAATTTAAGACGGTTACCTGTAAAAAAGTGCCCTTTCTGACCAGCAGTGGCACAACACATTCAAATACTGCTGTGTAATGTGAATTTACAAAAGCTTTGACTTCTGTTATATCAGAAATGTTAAAAAAAGATACAAAAAAATCTCAGCTATTAGGACAAAATACTTCAAATTATCTTCCTGAATTAGAGAGCCTATACATTTTCGACTTTATTTCATAGCTTGAAGAATAGCCAAAAATTAAAGTTATTCTGAAATAAAAGCTTACTTTCTGTTCAACAGCAATAAAGACTAATAGTACTAGTTTTCTAAAAAATAAGGACATTCAATGATGGTATACCACTTCTATACCTCTTTATTGCTTTTTTTACACAAAAGTGAGAAAGTTCTTTGCTATATAGCATGAGATGTAGTTCCGGATTAATCAATGCAAACTAATATCACAACATGATTAGTTTTAACAAGTCAAGAATCTTCCCCAGAAACCATAAACTTCTATTACAATAGATGGAAAAAACCAATCAACTGGAGAAAAAACATCAGTCTAATGATTTGGTAAATTGATCTGCAGCTTATCTTCATCTTCCTGCAGAAGGATTTGCAAACTGCAATTTGTATTAAGACTGGAAGTACCTTTCAGCTATCTGATCCCAGGATCAAACCCTGCAGTTCTCTTCAGCACAGCTGCAGGATTTATGCAGTGCAGCACAGAAGGCAGAGACACACCTCCAGGGTCACACTGAGGGGCCTGTTCACAACTGAAGCCAATAATAAAAGCCCACAGAGGGCCCAAGTCAAGACTTACCACGCTGAAGGCAACTGCTGTCCTTGAGCATTACTCTCACAGCAGTTCTGAAGGACTCCAGTACAAATACAAGCTGGCAGCCCCAGATACGACACTTGCACAATGGCAGTTCCTATCCAAGGAATAACGTTGGGTTTTTTTTTTCAATTGCTGGAACTCGTAGCATTATTTCCTTACCTTAAACTCAAAACCAAAGACAAGACAGAGAGTCTGCACTCTCTGTGCCTCTAAGCAGCAAACTGAGCAGTGACACAGGTGGCACCAACTGGAACACTGCATGGCTCCAAGGAAAGCCACACACCTTTAACGGGTTCTGCAGGCAAACATTTCAGATGACTTACTCTCTCTTGCCTCAGTAATTGCTGTCACACCTTTAAGAGTCTCCTGGTAGTTAATGAAATCTATCCATTACAAACACTGAACTTTAATACCCAGCAGGCTTCCACAACACAAAAGTGTCCCAGTTTCCAGCAGCATCCTTTCCTATCCCTGTAACATAAGGACATTCAGGGACAAATTTGGATATGTGCCATGTGTATCTCTGGAAAACTGGCATAATACATGGAAGTGAAGGAGTTCCTGAGAACAGCCCAGATCTACATTAACAAAGCAACGTAAGGAATTCCTTCATGTACAAAACAATCATAGGGAGAATCCTGTTGTGTCAGATGCCTGTTCCTGGTTTAAGTGGAAATTAAATGCCACCGTTTCTGTTTTGTCTCATGGATTAGCACATCAAAATGATGTTCTCTTAGTGAAAGCAGGACTGCACAAAAGTAACTTTGGTGAGTGCTTTGTTTCTCGTGTCTGTTTTTCCATCTCCCTTTTCCCAGACTCATCACACTCGTCTTCTCTTAAATGACACACACGCAAGTGCAGTCACCTAAAGCCTCCCCCTGTATCCACTACGGACAAAACACTTATACCCAGCAATCAGGCTTTCCAGACCTACTCCACATTACCTGTTTGGAAGGTAGGATTTGCTCCAGGATACATGTTAGGGGAATAGGCAGGAGCAGCTGCTGCATAGCCCATTGGGAAGCCAGCTAGAAGAAAGAATAAGTCAAAGTTAATTTACACTGACTGCACAGTCTACCCAGACTTTACTCTCAAAGACTCTTGCTGCACATGTTTTAACTGAGGTCAGCAGAGCAGCCTTCAACCACACCTCAACTAACACCAGGCTTCTCTTCTCCCAAGCCCCCTCAAGCTGAACGCTTCACAGATTTGTTATTACACTTGGTATCAAACACGCTGCCCAATTTCAGACGTGCACTGACAGTTAACAGTAAAGAGTGATTCAAAGAGGTACTGGAAAAATGGTAGTTAAACATTTGTACTCCAAATACTGGGATACAGCAGCCTCTAATGAAACACAAGGAACAGCACTGCTGAAAACCAGTGACATGAAAGGTACAAGGTCTGTTTAGGTTTAGTAAATGAAACCTCTGAATTAATCATAGCTATTAACTTTCCCAGAAACATATTTACATTATTCCAAACTGTAAAACTGAGTAATGTCTGTGATTAGAAAGATGTTACTGCCGCATTCTGTTACCAACATATAAAGATTCAACTTCTCCAGGTAAGAGGCAACTACCATTTGCATATGCACTGTCAGACTTAAACTGCCATTCCAGTTTTAAGGGCTTCTACTTCACTTGGAATCCCAGGGTCCTCAGCAGTTACTCCCAACAAAGAGAATTCCTTAGCTCAGGACTACATATACGAACCCAGTCTGTAAAGCCCTCTGTAAACATATCAAGTGACACACACTTGGCACTGCCATTAGGTGGTCAGCATGGCAACACTAGGAAAAGCATTAGGCTTAAAAATCAAAGTTAAAAACAACGCATCCAAGCCATAACAACTTTTCAGAGTGTAAATAGCTCTTCACTTTTCAAAGTCATGAGCTGAGAGCGAAAGCTTTAGTTCACCTTTGCCCCTTACTCAAACCAACTGCACATCTGCAGCACCACGTACACATCATGTACATTTTCAGCCCTCCTTCCTTTCTGCACAGCTTTATCTCCATGGTGGAGCACTCTGAGCTGCTCCAGAAACAGGTCTTTTGTGAAAAATGTTAACTACAAGGAAGAGCACTTTCCATATCTGCACAGAACTTCCATCCGTATGAGAACATTTGAATATTGATCTTTTTGCTGCTGTAAACCCATCCAACAACCTAAAATAGGTCTAGTATAATATAAACTGTTATTAAATATGCAACAGCTTTAGAAACACATTGCCTTTCAATAATGCATTCCACCTACTGCTGTGATCCTTGCTTTCTATTACCATGCAACCCATGTAAATGCAATGACTCTGAGTGGAGAATCTGCAGCTTTTAAATTAGGAGAGGCAAAAAAGGGGGACTTAGTCATGCAAAAGTTTTTTTAAAAAATCCTAAAATGCAAGTCTCCTTTTCATTTTGGAGAATGTGCTTTGTCTTTAACCCAAAGTCTTATAGCCTGAACCAGGCAGCTTAGCAAACTATCTGAAAATGTACCACATTATTGACAGAGCTGAATTTCAGGGTCGCAGTTGTGTGAACCAATAAACTGACTGCTGCAAGGGAGCATTTTTGAGTAAAAAACTTGTAGCATGACATTTTAGGCACTTCTGTAACAACTACTTCAAATCCATGTATTTTATTTATGCAGATTGACAAATAAACAGTACTTCCATAATTCAATACATAGTCTAGTATGTGGAAGAGTAGAATAAAAGATCAGAAGTTGTAATGTTGTTTAAACTGCTATTTAGGAATCTATACAGTAGAGTACATTCCTAAGTAAATCAAGGTATGACTTAGTTTAGTACAAACAAGAGCTCTAATGCAATGTGTAAATGGCTGTAAGTACAATTGAAACCCTGGTTAATACATATCTGAGTTCAGAAAATGAATAGAGCTAAAAATACAACTTTATATTCAAATCATTCATGGTCTTTATCTAAAGCAAAAGAAAGTCTTGAAAAGCAATCTATTATAAATATGGAAATAACTGCCCCATAAATTACACTAATTAGTAAACATTTGCTTCTTGCCTTGTCATAGAATTACTGCAGCCCTTATAAGTCAGACAGTTACAGAGAGTAAAACCACCCTGCAGGACTTATGGTTACACAGCATCAGCTTTACAATTTATTACTGCACCACTGCAGTCACTCGACACTTAAAAACATTACAACAGACTTTGTACTTTCCCCTGATAAATACTGTAGAAATCAAGAAATGTACACTAATTTGAGGAACCTGAAAAGCAAAAAATAAAATTAAAATGTTTTTGAGGCCATCGGTTGGCAATAAAGAGAATTCATTCATGCACCACTACTTAGAAGGAGGAACAGAGAAAAGTAGAACAGGAAAATATAAACTCTAGTGCATTACCTAAGTGAAAAACAAATTTAAGAACAATAAATACCAGTAGGAAAATTCTTGTACAGCTACAAGAATTATAAACAGTAACAGCAGAGAGCAATTTCTACCTTCCAACAGAGACACCAAATAAATCACAAAAAAGCCTCCCTGCAAAAGCTGAAAAAGTTTAACTTGTTACAAAATATAAAACCTGAGCTGAAAGGCTCTCCAGCCTCTCCCAGGATGGAAATCCCCTCAGCTCACAGATACAAGAAAAAAAAGACAACATTGAGACCTGCTGCTCGCAATGCCCCCCAGCGGCACAAATGCTTCTCCCTCGGCCTTTCTGGAAAGCTCTGGCCAAACCCAATTTTGCCTCATCTAACTTTTAGACTATGGGGACATCACAAATGAAGCCTGCTGGACACACGCTAGGAGATGAGAGGAAAAAACCCCGGTGAGAAACTTGAAGTCAGTGAGAAACACATAAAACAAGAAATACATTTAATTTCTGTTTCAGCAGGATTTGTGGCCATTTTCTTGGTCCCACCCTTGATGCTCTGCTTTGGGCAGTCATAAAACATAGAGCATGAACAATAAGTAGAGGATAGAAAGGTTAACAGTGCCAGTCAAGCAGCAGCAGAAATAGACTGACTCCTCTTCTTGCAGGGTGCAATTATTAGAACTCCTAAAATAAGCTGCTTTGGAAGAGATAATGAAGTTAGAAATAAAACAGAAGAAATAACATCACTCTTGAAATGTCACCTTTTGAATTTAAGAACAATCCCACCCCAATCCTAAAACAGATTTACATGAAGGCATTCCTCAGTGATTTTTTCTTCTTTATTATATGCAAAGAGCAGAACTGAAAACAGTTACTTACCTGGATAACCAATTCCTTTGGCATTTGCATAGGGAACCCCAGAAGATCCGGGGCTATACACAGGATTCATGATTTCAGTAACTGAAACAGGAAATAAAGAAAACAAGTATTTACTTAAATATAGGAAAAGCTTGAAATCTCAGCAACTACTGTGGAACTTGAAACAGGGGAAGTGTATTGGAAGAATTAGTAACAGAGGGAAAGCAGCAATTCCACTGCTCATCAACATTAAAACTGTAGCCACAAGAAGGAAAGGATTGCTGCAGAAATAAAATTTCAAAGCATCCCAGTCCTCAATCAGCCAAAGAATGTCTCAGGAATGGAACATTCCCTGTTGTGGAGCATGCTTTCAAAACATTTCCACTGCCCAGAGCTCCCCCCTGGAGCTCAGACCCACGACCCACTGCAGGAGTTCACATGTGCTGGATTTCTCCCCTCACACCATCAATCTCCTCATCTATCAATCCCTCATCATCCATCTACAACTCTCGGTACCATCCAGCAGTCTTGGCTTCTTCCCATTTTGTTCATGAGTCCTTTTGCCAAGGGAAGAAAATACTTATGGTCTACTCCTACAGGCATTTCAAGCCTGGGATTCCAGTCCTTCAGCAGCACTAAATTATCAACCATCAACAGCTCAAGCACTACAGAAGGAAAGGCAAAAGGCTGTGTGTATTTAGACAGCTAACCCACATTTATTTCTTTGTTTACCTGCTGCCAGATTCTTCAGAGCCTGTGAGAAGCTGACAGCTGTGTCCAGTCCTTTCTGAATGATGCATCCATGCACCAAAAAGGCACCCACAGCTAAAATCCCCCCCAGGAACAAAACCAGACCCCCAGTTTTACAAAGAACCTTTTACATAAACATCGAGGAAAGTGAAATGGCATTAAGATGCTTCTCAAGTGCCTCACATGGGAGTACTGTTTGCAGCTACTTTTATAGCATTTTAGTATTTAAACCTCAGGATCCCAAATCATCTAATTTTCTGCACCTATTTACAAATTAAGCACTTCTCAAATGAGGTTTAGGCTGGACATTAAAACAGGTCCTTCTCCCAGGGGGAGTTTGGGCACAGCAGAGCTCAAGAACCATTTGGACAATGCTCTCAGACACATGGGGGGATTCTTGGGGTGTTCTGTGCAGGGCCAGGAGCTGCACTTTGATGATCCCCGGGGTTCCCTTCTAACTCAGGACATTTTATGATTCTTCCTACAGCCTCCGGCAGCAAGATACAAAGGCACCTTCTAGTAACTGGGAAAAGCTGATACTTGAGTCACATCCTCTCCTACATCTCCAGATGCTCTGACTTAAACTGCTTAACACCTTGTGTGTTTAACACAGTTTCATGGAATTTTGGAAATGAAGTTTAGGAAACAAGAAAGTCTGATTACACACGTGCTACCTTAATTAGAGAACATTTTGTGGCAGGAATCCAAGTGAAGTTTATCTGTACAGCTGCTCTGATAAACCTACAAGGAGTGACTCTATAAAGCATAAATAGTTTGCTTTCTAAAGTAACACGAAATCCAGCTCTATGCCAAGAGTTCTAGCAGCATGTAGTGCACAAAAGTAGCAGAGCCCTTGTGCAAAACTAGGAAATCAAAGTAAGTGTTGTTAGAAAGCTTATCATCAGGTTTCACAAAACACTCATAGTCAGTATAAGAGAATTACAAGATTCACTTTTTTTTTTTTTAATTTTCCCCCCACTTAGCAGTAACACTAACAAACAGAATTGCCTTTTTCCTCCACATTCATACTTGATTCCATATCAGGACAACAGATCAAGCTAAAAACCAAGAAACTTGGCATTTACATAGTATGAATAAAGTTCCCCAGAACAGCATGTTTGAACCGCCTGACCCACATCAAAAAGTCCACTTGACACAAATCTCTCTGGAAATGTTCTACAGCAAACTACAAGTATCAAGTGCAGTTTTCCACTGAAGCCCTGTGGAGTCCCAGCAGCATTAACTCTGCTGGGCCACAATCAACAGGTGCATTCTGCTGGACAGCATTTTGTTGTAGCAAAGCTGCTCTTTCTGCTCTTTTCTCCCACACTTGCTCCAGGGTATCCTCCTCTCTAAAAGTAGGATTCTCATGTACTTGAAAACTTTTAGTCTGTTCCCTTAATGTCTCCCTGCATTTTCCTCTCATTTGCATCTCTGCTCCTCTTTCAATGTTGATTTTGTCACATTTTGTTTCTAAACTTAGAGGTTCAAGCTTCATTTTGGTCTCAGCATTTCCCAGCTGTGGGGTAAAAGTCTTAATTAAGGATGTGAATAAACCCTTCACTGAAATAGAACAGCACTCTCCCACACTCCCATATCCCTACAAACATGCTACAAGAATCAGGAGAAAAGAAGACCCTGTAATCCTCTGACTGCCCTGAATGGCAATGAGAGGAAAGGACTGCTGGCTGGGAAATCAGGAAGGGCCTTCTGTGAACATTGGGGTAAAATACATAAAACCATCCCAACTATTAGTAGTCAGTGACTGCAGAAGGACACAAGGACACACAGTCTGAGAGATGACTTTAAAGACAAGCCACACAAAGCTGAAGAGGCACAGAAAATGAATAGAAAAGGTAACTCAGCCATGATTCAATGGAGGTACAGACTGAGAGAGCAATTCCACTTAAATAAGGGGGGAAACCAACAGCACTGGGAGCCTCCAGCTGCCTCTTCCTGGAGACCAGGCAGGTCTGCTTCCACTTCGAATGTGCCCACCCTTCCCACCTGCCACGTGCGCACACACGCATAATTCACTTTTTGGAAAAGTATTTCCTGCCCCCCTCTGTCACCTCTGACAGAAGGTTGGGAGCCACCAGCCCACAGAGTGCTCCCAGTCTGTGTGACACAGACAGAATGTCACACCACGGCTCATTAAAAAGGACTATTTTCAGGTCTTCTCTGAAGGACCCAACATGTGTAAGTATAATTACAGAGTATTATCCAGGGCTTGCAATCATCCCACTCTTACTGTAATTTTACTTGGAAGGGCCTCTGTTACATTGAAATGGGGAACCTTGCAGTCAGTCCGCTTCCCTGGAACGCTTCGAGTCCACATCAAACACTTGGGAAACTGGTACAAAGCAAAGCCAAAGAATTGTGCCTTTCAACTGCTTTGTTGGCATTCCCTCCAAAGCATTCTCATGTTAATGGATATGCAAATAAGTGTCTACTGTGCATCATCTGTATATAAATTGCACTGAGTGAGCTGCACCCGAATGACTCCCAGCTGAACTGAAGGCCATCACACACTGAAGGTGCTCCCGAGGATGCTCGGGAAGGGCAAACTCCCAACCTTTCACTCCTGCCAAAGTTTGATTAGGCCTGGGAAGTCTCATCTTGGTGCAGATACCAGGACAATCCTCCTCCTCTTAAATCCACACTTGGGAAGCTGACCACAAAGGCCAACTGCTGCTACTGCTGAAGCCTCAGCACTCCCACTGGATCTCTTCAGCACACAACCTTTTCCTGCTGCAGCTGGAACCAGCACATTTCTAGGGAATTCTGCTTTTTAAAATCTTTTCAGAGACACATGCAAAGACCTACAGATCAGTGCAAACACTGTGGGACAAAATACATGTTCCTTTGTAACAGATGTATTTTCTTACTCTTGATTTGCAAAGTTGTGCAGCAACACCATGAGAACAAACAAGATCTCTGAATGTCTCTCCGTGCTCCTTTTATTGCAATTCCACCACAAGGGTTGGGGAGGAATCTCCAAGTACCTTCCCAAAGCTGAGCTCCACCAATGCCTTCCTTCCTGCACCTTAAGCAGACTCTCAGGGCCATTGCAGTGTTTAACATCCAACCACACATTTGTTAAGAAACTGCACAAACAATCCAGCTTCCATGTACTACGTTAATTACTGTTGTAGTAACATTCTACAATTTACCCATTCGACTTCCAGTCAAAGCTTAACAGAAGTGAAACACAATTCCCAAGTGCCTGGGAGTTTGTAATGTAAAAGGAGTCATTTCCACTGCTAAGTAAGAAAAAAAAAACAGTTCATGACACTTCAGCCCTTCAAATAACTGACAATGGTTAAAGTCTGTTACATTCTGTTAAAACTCCAGCCACCAAAACAGGCCTTTTGATGCACATCCTTTCATCATGACTAGTTTAAAAGAGAGGTTTCATGTCAGTGGGCATGTGAGGCTCCCTGAAGCCCTGAACACACCCCTGGCCCTGGCAGGTGGCAGTCCTGAATTTCTCCCGTTCATCCAAGCCCTCGGAAAAGGTCACTGAATTTTACCAGGAAGCAAATAATGCCCGTGTTCAATCCAGGACAGTCCATGGCTGCAGCCACTGCCTGCACAGAACTGCCCTGGGCTGGAACACACCCCCTCCCCGGGCTGGGACCCCTCACTGAGTCGGGAGTTCTGCTGGATCCAGGATTGCTGGATTTCCACCTCCCACCGCGACAGAGCTGACACACACCAGCAAATGGTTCCAGTGCAGGGGAGGGAGCAGGACGAGCAGTGACAGGGCAGAGGGGGCAGAGCCACAGCCTGAAAAAGGACAATTAACAACTTTGCCCCAGATCCATACCAAGTCAAACACAGAGCTGGAAGCAACATCCCCATGCAAGTCCTGCTCCTCTGCTCGGGTTGCAAGATGTTCTTGTCATAAAAGAGAAAGACCAAGACACCTGCAACTCCCTTCTCTGTGTTGTGTGCATGCCTTCTTTTCTCCTCAGACTCAAAGGGATGGAACAGTTTAGACTTTTAATCCTTTCCAAGGAACATAATTCCCATCTCTATGCCTGTGCCACCAGGGGGGTGTTCTGGGGGGTTTGTGTGTAAAGTACACAAACATTAACACCAACACCACTTGCACCCACTGTCAGAGAAAACATAATTATACATTAAACACTCAGCACTTCTATGGCATTGACAAAAAGAAAACCGACACAAAAAATTAATACTAAGCTCCTGCTTGTGATCCAACTTCATCTGGACATTAGTGGCATTGTTCTGCTCTTCAAAAAATCTAGAACATGAACAACACCGTTTTTTCTTCATTAAAACCTTCTACCTTTGGGAACATCGAACAAACTGCCCGGCATTTCTCCGAGCCCACAATTTCCACATTGTTTCTAAATTCTGCTACAGCGCAGGGAATAGAACTTGTCAACTACAATCTTCACATCTGTAAAACTTGGGAGTTCATGCATATTCTCACCCCAAACAAGTCCTCAAAACATCAACCCCTCACTGCAAGAATATTTGTCTACTGCCAAATTTGGTGAAGTTAATCAACTGTGAGAAATAGAAAAAAACATCAAGTTCCCAGAATAAAACTTCCCTACGCGAAGGAATCATATTCACAACTTCTTAGTTAAATGCTGGAGCGCTGCTTCTTCATAAAACCTACAAAGCATGATTTTAAGTTCATTTTCCGCTTATTCCATATCCATTTCTGAAATAACACGAAACTGCCACAAGCGCACAGCAGAGACAGAACGCCCCAAAGCCTCGTAATTCCTCCTCCTTTTTAACCTGAAAGTTGAACATCCAGCAACTCAAGGCTTGGGAAGCGATGGAACTTTCCTGCCCTGACCCTCTCGCAGACCCTGGCTCCGGGCCCCGGCACGTCCGGCTCTGCTCCCCCGGAGCCCTCGCTGGTCACCTCGCTCCGCGCACCGATCTCCCCCTTGGGCCGGTGTTTATTCGGCTCCCAGCGACCCGGAAAAGCAGCGCGACCCCGGGCCGTACCTTTTCCCTTTCTACCT
>VXBA01005309.1:208936-229301 GCA_013399895.1 Serilophus lunatus
GGGCCGGGAGGGGGCGGTGGCTGCTCCGCGCCGGCGGCTCGCGCTCTCCGCCATGACGTCACTTCCGCCGCGGGGCAGCACGTGACCCGCGGGGGCCCCGCCCCCCCGCGCCCTCGGAGCGGGGCCGGGGGCGGGGAGGGGCCTTAAAAAGGGCACGGAGCCGTCACACCGCCCACTGCCTTTCACACGCGAAGCAAAGGCCGCGTAGGACCAACGGCCTGTGGGGCAAATGAGCCCAATTCGCAGGGTCCCGTCTGGTCTTTCGCATCTGTTCTTTAAAAGACAAATCCGACACTTCGTGAAAGCCCTCGCGTTTGGAAAACGAAGGCCCTCTTTAAGTCCGCTGTGCGGAGGAGCAGGGCTGGATCCCGCAGCCCGGCCGGTAGTGTTGGGACAGGCAGCGGGACAGTTGTCCCGGGAATGTTGGACCCCTTGAAAAGGCTGTTCCTGTCTCTGCCCACAGCAAACCCAAGGAGCTTCGCTAGAAACTCCAGTTGTACTGAACGCTCCCGAGCTCAAACTGACGAGCACGGGGAGCTGAAAGAGGAAGGATTTTGGCCGGGAAAGGTTTCTAACGCTGAGGGTCCGAGCTTTGAACTGCCCGCGCCACCCGACCCTGTGAGGGCTCGATTTGATCCTCAGGCAAAGCTCCCAGACCTCCCAGCTGAGGGGAACCGGGAAGAACCTCCTGATAAATCACGAATTGCCGGGAGCAGCACAGTGTGTGGGAGATGGGTTTCTCTGGGCTCACAGAATACTCTGAGCTGGGAGGGACCCTCAGGGACACTCAGGTCCATCGGGACCATCCCCAGGAGTCTGAGGGTGTTGTCCAAACTCTCCTGGAGCTCTGGCAGCCTCGGGGCTGTGCCCAATCCCTGGGGAGCCTGGTCAGTACCAACCACCCTCCGGGGGAACAACCTAAGCCTCCCTATTACTTTTTTACCCAAATAATTCATATTATGGTCCTTAAAAAAGGACATGTTTGTGGTAAAGGCCAAAGCCAAGCCAACACTCAGCACTGTTCAACAACTGTTGAGGAAACAGCTTTGTGAGCATCTGGAGGCAGCCTGAACAGAGGGGATTTGTCCAGGAAAATCGGTACAAGCAGCACCATTATGCCCAGGGTGTTCCTGACAGGCACCACCGCTAACTCTACCAAAGGGTGGGCTGCCAGCATGACAGCAAATTAATTAGAAAAGTATATGGTCCTGATTTCATAAACCAGTGTGCTGCCAGAGCAACCGCCTGAACTCTTGCACCCTGGCAGCACATGTATGAGCCAGTGGCTACCTGGCTGGGGCCATTGTTAACCTCCTATATTAATTATGTATCAGTTGTACGGTGCGCAACCCTTGTCAGCCAGTCAAATGCACACACATAAATGTGGTTGGGAAAAAAATTGCAGGATAGAAATTATTTTTAAAAACTAATTTCTCTTGTACAATGTCATAATTCCAGTAGTAAAATGTAGAAACGATAATGTTCTCTGTGGCAGAATTGCAAATTGATTCACAGCTTGCTGACATTTATGACAGGTAGGACAGCTTGCTCTTTCCTAATTATCCTCAGATGTCTCCCCCTTACTGTAACACACTTTGCAGAAACGTGAACTGACACTCATCAATCATGCTGGTCACTCACAGAGAAGCACTGCAGGAAATGGCAGTTGGTGCCCTGACTCCAGCTCCAGTACAAAAAGAATGGTGCCATTAATGTCCTGACAGGAATGAGGATAATGGGGACTCAGAAATGCTGCCTCCAGCACTACAATACAACCCTGTCTGGGTAAGAGGAGCCCTGGCTGGGGGATGAGGGGCCATCACTGCTGTAGCCACTGTAAGGACACCAAAACTTGCTTGTGAAGGTGTGATCTGGACACTGCAACCTGCCTGTTGGAGGGGACAGGTTTTACTAACGAGGAAGTGACCACAAAGGCTCTGCAGGGAATAATCCCATCTACAGTGAGATGATACTTGCTCCAAAATGAATTCCTATGTTTTGTGGGATTTTCCATAATACTCGTGACACCCAAAACTCCACTCCTCACTATTCTGCACTGCTAAGAGCTTCCTCTGCTATTGTCTGTCTCATCTGGAATTGCTTCAACTGCTCTGGAAACATGCCCTCAGCCCTGCCCTGCAGAGGTGGGTCACTGCCTTGGATCCCCACACCCAGTGACCCCACTGCAACACTGACATTTTTATCTGGATAACAAATGTTCCAGATTTGCATAAAACACATGGATAGTCATTTGCTATCTTCTGAATACTTTGTTTGGTGCTTTTTGGCGATTTTGAATTGTGTCGTGTGTGTATTTTAGACCCTTGACACAAAGTCTAAAGGAAACAAAACTTGCTGCCATGCAATCAAGACTATGTAAAGGAGATGTGTGGAGGATCATGTTAATTCAGGATATGTTTTAATTGCTGGTCTGTATTGTTCAGCAGACTTATATGAGCCTTTGCTTAAAAAATACCCCTAAGATTTGGCATCTTGATTGAAAAGTAGATTGTAGGCAGTTTTGATTGTCCTCAATAAGACTGATGAATGCTATAAAAATATTGACAGGCATTTCTTATTTTTAGCCTCTTTCATTGCTACCCCTTTATTCACCATTCAGGAGCCTTTTTGTGCTTCTCCTTCTTATTTTTTTCCACATGATCAAAATGCCCCCTCTGTGGCCTTATGACATTAGGGTTAGGGTCTCATTAAAAGTCTTCAAAAGTGTATTTTTTTAATCAGACACTGTGTGTCAAACACACTTCAAAGGGTTGTATGTGAGAAAAGAAATGTGCAAATGTGTTGGTCCTTCTGAGGGCAGAATCAGCCATATGACATCACCTCAGAGTGCTGTCAGCCCTCACTCTGCCCCTTCCTCAGGGCTGCACACATTCCCTTTATGGAGGAGTTTCATTTCAATATAGAACACTTGCTTTCCTGTAACAAGTCACAGGTATCTTCATCAGGTACACAAAAGCCTCTGAAAACAATGTTTAAAGCCAATGTGGACACCAGCCGTGCCTCAGTTCTATCTCACATTCAGAGATGATTTATTATTCTGGAGAACCACTGCTTTTGATTCTGTTTTATAGGAACTATTTTCACTCAGTGCACAACTCCCCTTTTGCTTCTTCATGATACACATGGTTTGTTAACAGGCACTCAACTCGGCTCTTAATTCCAAAGCACAATATGATAAAAGGAATTACTAGTAGTTAATATATGTAGTCAATTAACCAGACAAAATACAGTTTCCATCATAGTGAGAATTGAAAATATGTGGCAGGAAACATGGCAAAAACTTCATAAAAACCCAGACATCCAAAAGCTAGGAATTACAGAAGTAAAGACAGAAAATTACATGGAATTTAGGATGTATGTAAATATCAGTGTCCCATAAAAAAGCTCAACCCTATTCTGTTATTACACAGATAAATCTATGTGGCACACTCCTCAGTTTACTGGTTAGATTTCTTGTGCACTAATTGGAGGCAGATTTAAGCCACCATCTCCTATTGATAAATGTGTGGAGAGCTTTTGCAGATGAACTATTCTCAAAGGTTGAGTAAATAATAAAGAAATACAAATTTCCTATGTTTCTATTAGCAAGAGCTTACAACAAGGACCACCTCACTGTGGCCTTTAGTGGGGCTTAACAAATGTTCATTACTGTTGTGAGTTATTTAGTGCTGAACATTGTTGAAAGCACTGCAATGATCTCCTGTAGTTTCAAAAGCAGAGGAGAGAGACTTCCCAGACCTACAGGCCATTAGCAGTTGTTCTGCAGAGTGAACACCTGCTCTGTTTTTACAGTGCTCTAAGTTATCACAAGCCTCTACAAATAAAACTGGAAAAGTCTTTTGTTAGAATGGAATAATAAAAATTCAATATAGAACTAGTTAATACCAGCTCTTGACTTCAAGCAAAGCAAACTGCTGCAGATAAAATGTTTAACATCATTCAGTCTGGTATCAGAATATTTGATGATTCCCAGACAGTGTTATGGAATATTACATTCCATTCCCCCTGTATTTACCAGAATCAGGAGTAAGAACAATTGCACTTAGAAAGGGAAGCTAATTTGTATTCCCTGTCACTAACCTGTTGATGTTTATTTGATGCCAACGTTTTGCAGAGGACAAGAGAAGTTGGGTCAATCCAGTGCTGTGAAGAGAGAAAAATAATTATAGTTTTGATATATTTAAAAAAAATCTATTCATTTATTCTCCCTTTTTCATTTGTTCATTACTAAAGTGAAAGAGTTTATTTGATCTTATTTATTAAAAAAGTAATCAGGTCCTGATTGTATTTATTTCCCCAGACACCTCAACAAAGAATGGCCTAAAGCAGCAGAAATTTAGGAGTGTTACAGAGTCTGCTGCAGACAGATCCTGCCTGGCTTGTACTGCCCATGTTCCAGCCCACTGGGAAACAGGAACAGGACCAGTGCAGGAATCACCCAAAAGTATTTGCTTCCCCTTAAGTGTCTGTCTGCAAAAAATAGGATTATGTGAAAGGGAGAAAAGAGAAAATAGGGATATTTTTCTTGTCATCCTAAGTTTGAAGCATGTTTCAAATAACTCTGGTGCTGGTATTTCTCACTAACAGTACATTCATTTTTGCACAGTGAGAGTGTTTAACCTGGTAAACAAACATGCAAGGACTTTTCTGTTGCTATTTTTTCTTAAAAATGAATCCTCTTGTGAGTGAGGGGTGTGTTCTGGAATTCCTAGGTATAACCAGAGGTCTTTTAGGCAGGATAAATGTAGGGAAGACATGTTTCATTATGGAATAGACCATGGAAACACGAAGTTCCACCACCCCAAATACAATACCTCAGAGACCCACATGTGTGAAGGGCTTTGGGCTTTCCCTGGCAGCTGCATCCCAGTGCTGCCGTGGGCTGAGCTGTCTGAGCATCCCGGGTGTCCAGGGCAGGGCTGGCAGCCAGAGAAAGCTGAAGTGGCACTAAGGACAAGCTTTGAGATTGTGGCCAGAATGAACTTCTCTGGCCAAGTGCAAACTGGGAGGGACTGGATGCTGAGTAAATAAACTATTTACTGTATTCCTCCTGTGCCCAAGGAGATGGACCTTTGTGTCTGCTTTGCAAAGGAACAGGGATACATCAAAGTAATATTCTACTAATACACTACTTCATTCTTCTTCTCCTAATGGAAAAAAACTGGCAAGTTTTGAATATAGGCCACTTATTTTGAATTTAGCCCCAAAGCTAAATTTCTGATGTTTAGTTCCACATAAAGCAGTGTGCTGGGGATGTAAGGTGGATGGGATGGATGAGTTTGCAGGGGATGGGATTTGACAGATTCAGGGAAATGGCTTTGTTAAAAACATGCACAGTGTCTTTACTCCGCACAGCCTTTAAACACTTGTCTAATGTTAACCATGTGTGTAGAGCTCACACAAGAGTCCTTCTCCCTTTTCTCTTTGTTTCTGCTGCCACTGCTTGTTCCCGGGCTGCACTGGCCCCAGGCAGAGGCAGGGATCAAGTGTCATTCCGTGCTGGAGCAGCAGCCTGGTGCTGGGGATGGCACACTTGCAGCCAGCAGCACGTAGGAGTTCTCAGGGACTAAGCTGTGCTTTATGAACATAGAAACATCAGCAAATTCCAGCTGTGGATGTAGGAAGGCAAGACCGTGTACATGAGAGAGAAAATCTTTCAGAGGATTAAAAGGCGGCCAAATTTGGGGCAATTCTTTGTGGGACAGCAAAAAGCTGTGTCTGTGACAGCAAGGCATCATCCATACCCTGTTCCAGGGCTTGCTGAAAAAGCTGTGAGGATCTTCTTCATGAAGGCAAAGTGTTGTTTTCTTCCAGAGCCACATTTTTGGCCACAATTGAAAACAGTTAATTGAAACTACAAAAGAAATCTTTGGAATGTGAATGGCATTCAACCTGAGTTGTTTCAACTTGGCAAAGTTCTAAGAAGTAGAAAAATAAAGATTTACAATGAGATGTGCTACTGCCAGACAACGTTGTCTATAATGATGTCTGTGCCTGAATGCCTGGACACACCTTCCCCTCCCCCCCCCGCTTTATACATACACTGTGCTACTGCAACACTGAACACTCAGAAATAACACCAAATAATTATG
Source organism: Serilophus lunatus (assembly GCA_013399895.1). Lineage (NCBI taxonomy): Eukaryota > Metazoa > Chordata > Aves > Passeriformes > Eurylaimidae > Serilophus > Serilophus lunatus. Next base: position 215,050 of record VXBA01005309.1, read on the forward strand.
TATACTGACAGTAAAATTGTAAGAAGACAGAGTTGGGCATTTCAAGGATGTTAAAAATCTAGCAAAAAACGTTCAAAGTGGTTGTGAACTTAAATGGGTATTTGCTATTTACAAATATGATTACATGCTGTTACCATGGAAACCTGAGATGGAAAATAAAAAATGAGTTTAGCTTCATCTTGAAACTGCTCTGATTGAGAGGAGAACAATAGCTGACATTCCTCCAGTAGGAGACTAATTGCCCCTCTTAAAGAATGTACACTATGTTTCTCCATATTTTTAGCTGCTATGCAAAGTTTTAAACCTGCAACTAACTGAAGGTAGGGCTCAGATAATTGATACATGTGTTGTTAAGAATCACAGCACAGTATGATTTATTCTTTTTCCTATGCTATTTACTGAAATAAACTATTCAACATTTTCTCTTCTAAGTTTGCTTCAAGTGATTTTGTGTCACATCTAAGTCTCTGGCCTTGTAATTCTCCTCCAGTACATTTTTTCCCTTATCTGTGTTTCTGCTTTGACACGATAATGAGTGAAGCAAGCTCTAAGGATGTGACTCATTTCCATGAAAACAAGCTTCCTGAGAACCGTGAAAGAGGCTGGGAGATGACCACTGGCCTTGGAAATTTTTAGGACAATTCTAAATGTAAATTAACTGGTGCCTAATAAAATTGTATATATAATAATAAATAATGGAATGAGTTATTCCTAAATAAAAGTGTACCCAGTGAGACTGCAGTGAGCACTGAGGCTGGAGATCAGATGACAGCACAGATGGTACCGTCTGTCTGTCTCCTGGGAATCATTCTGGTGCTGAAAAAGCCCTCCTGAGACAGATGCTCAGAGCCATGCAAGTGTTTGCTAACAGACACACATGCCACCCCTGGCAATGCTGTGTTGGAGCCCAGTGTTGGCCAGGTATCTGCACACAAACAGAGCTGGGATATTCAATGTGGCAGTTAGAAAATCAGCACATGCAAGGTCCTGTTGTCAAAGGTTGGATGTTCCACTGAAGATGGGATTCAAAGGGCAGCAGACAAGAGCTGCAGGCATGTAGATGTTCACTGAAATTGAGGATGAGTCTGTCCATTTCTTTGATATTGCTTCCTCTTCTTTATACACTAAGTTTGTTGCTTTTATTATCTACACCAGCTTACAAGCCAGTAGTTCATTTTGCATGGTCACACAGAGTCTAATTTACATCACCTGCAATTCTTACCTATTTCATTGGGAAGGAATGTTGTTCTTGCTACATGGAAATAAACACCATTTGCAAAGCTGCTGCACTCGTATTTTAATTCTTTTGGGGGACAAACTTCTTTCCAAAAACTGTGCTATTTGAATGCCCTTTGACATTTTCACTTTTCAAATGTTTTTAAAGTTTTCCAAATTATTAAAATTAACAGCAGCGAGACACTGCACTGATATGATTTCAGATGGTAATGATTCTACACTTCTGCTCTGATGGATACCTGTCTCGCTCAAACATACATTTGAAGCACTTTAAAGCAGAAACATCCACTAAGATTAATAAACTCAGCTTGACAGTTCCTAGCCCGAGTGCTTATAATGGCAGAGACGAAAGTCTTGAGTAGTTACTGTAGAAAAGCAAATGACAATTATCTGCCAGACATTTCCACGAAGTTTTAAAGTGAACACTCAGTGCTCTTTCCACCTCCTCTGTGATAACGCTCACCAGTGATTTCCATTTCCCGATCAATATATTCTGCTTGGAATGTTCAGGTAATCCAGCCAAGTGCTGACATTTATGTGACAATAATAAGGCCCTGCAGAGAACTGTTTTCTTCCAAAACTACTGTCAGAACTTTATTAGAATTAAGAGAACTTGATAGTCACTAAAACTGACTGAACTGTTCTTCCTTGTGTTCCCTCTCTGTCAAGCTTGTACCTTTAGCCCCCAGTTCTGCCAGGCCTGGTGGCATTTGTGGACAAGCCTCTGTTCTTGTAACACCCCTCCCAACAGCAGGAATCACATAATTAATTGTTAGACATTGGCCACAGGCTGACAACAGCCATGCAGGTGTAAGCACAGGGAAACTGAGCTTAGCCATGCCAGCTTGGACAATATTGCATTTCCCTTTTCAGTGCAAAGCCTGACCCACCAAATTGGTGGCCTCTTCTCATTTTAGCCACCAACCTCAGGCTATCTGAGCTAAATGCACCCTTTATCAGGGAAGCATATTCCTCCCACACCACGTTCTGCAGTATTTTTTTCTTCATGTTGAGTAACATCCAGGGAAGTACTAGATACTGAAACTCCATTCAACTGGGATTTTTTCATTATTCTGATGCTGCAAATCATGAAATCCTACTGTAGCTAACTCCCTCATTAAACCAATAATTGTTCAGGTCCAGAACACATTTTTATGATGAAGTTAGGCTACATTTAATGGAATAACTCATGTTTCATGGCCCTCTGTCACAGGAAAATACAGATCTCAGTTGATGTCTTTGTTTACCACGTGCAATTACTTTGCATTGTGACTGTTTAGTGAATGAACAAAGAGTGACAATTCAGAGAGACTGGTCCATAAGACATTAATTAAATAAAAATACTGTATTGCTTATCTTAATATAAGCAGTGTTTACAGCTGCATTTTCTGATACTTGATGTTAAACTACCACATAAAATTAAGACTATTTCTAGTCTTCACAGTCCCTTGGATTTTACACTTCAATTTCTGAATTTGCTAGTAAATATGTTAAGTATCTCAAGCAGAAACTCTTCCTACAGCTATGAAGCTAAGGAATGACTAGAATACAATTAGTTCTACCAATTAAAATATGTCACATTTCAAGATAAGAACAGAACATTCCTGCTTTTCCAGAGGCTTCATGTTTATAACTAATGTGTCAAGCCTGCAACTAGCAACAAGAAGGCTTGTATATCAACCAACATTTTTTATGCCTTTTTAAACCTCTGGAGTACATAATGCTGATATCAGTCATCGCTTTCTTTTTCTTTTCAGGCCAGGTACGTGCTGCTGGCTTCACCAAATGTGCAGAAAGGTGTGTTCCTTCACACTGGGGTGCAAATGCTGGGTGCTCTCAGAGCTTGCACAGCTTAGCACTGAGTGTGTCTATAGCACCTGCTGCTGTCTGGGGGGGCCTTGACTGAATTCTTTGTGACTTTCTGATGCTACTGTCATTTTCTGATATATCTGGACTTTGCAAACTGGTCTTGGTACAAAAGTAGTTCCTTGCTTCCATAAACTGGATTCTGGATTGGGTGACTCTGTTTGCTCTATTGGAATTGCTTTGCTGGTGGGTTAATGGTAGGTTTTCAACCCTGCCCGTCTCTTACAAAATTTCACTTTTCAGCATAGGTAGTTCACAGGACTTAACAGCTGCTTTCTTTCTACAGTGTCAGCTTTCTAAAATGATAAAGTTGGATGCTGAACTTCAGATGAACCTATTTCACTTGCTTTTCCTCCTACCAGTTTAAGAATGTATCATCTCTAAAAAAAGGTTACAAATATTAGCTTCATCATAAGACAGTACAACTTGCATTTCTTATGATAGGCAGAAACATAATGCAAATAAAGACAATTCTGTAGCTACACATACTGATGGCATGTGGCACACAAGCATCATTAAACTTCTGTAAACAGTTTACTAAGAAATTGAAGGTAGTAATTCCAATGAAAATGAGTAATTCATACGAATTCATACAATAAGCTATTCACAGCTCTCTGTACTGCATTGCCCTTCAGAGTCTTGCATTTGGGCACAGGGACAGTGCTTGTTGTGGAATCTGTTTTACTTGATGTTTCTTAATGACTATACAAAGGTCTTCTAAACTGGATTATGTCTGGTATGCTTTCTAACATCCTTCTTCCCTCATGTAACCCATACCTTAGAGGGGACATAGGACAAAACCGTGAAACATCTCTGAGAAATTTCAATTCTTTTTGAAAAGAAAAAAAATAAATGAAACGAATTTATAACTCTGAGTATCACGAGCTCACAGCATTTCTGCAAGTATCCAGAAAATGCCAGATACACCCTTTCTAAACAACTTCTTGGTACATGACCTCGTGGTACAAGCCTGATCAGTTCCATGGAATTTCCCCTGCACTCTCCCAATTCAGCTGGCTGACCTCAGTGCCACAGATTTTTTTTCTCTGCCAATGCAGAAGCTTTCATCAGCAAAGATTAAGAACAAAACAAATGCCTCAGAAGTGAGATCCTCATGACAGACAGTGGCTCCAGCCACACTGTTCTTGGTTCGTGTCAATTCAGCCCCTGTTCAGGAGCCAGCTGCACTCCTGCTGCCTGTGCCCACATCTGTGAGCCCACAGAGCCAGCTGGCTCTCTCCAGGCTGTGGCAGGGGACAGGGATGGAGCACCAGGGGGTGTAGGATGAGGAGAGAATGCGAACTACCACAGCCTGAAGCAGGGGCAGGTTTTAAAATGAACCAAAATACCAAACTAAATAGTCAATTATCCCCCTAAACAATAACTTTAAAACAAGTCCAAAGCAAATACAGAGAAGCTACTGATAAGCACATATTGGTTCACTGCACATCCTCGGGCAGTTTTATTTCCACAAATTTTTATTTAGATAGGCAGGGAGGAACTTCTGAAGTCTTGCTGGCTCAGAACAACCATATCTCACCAGAATAACAGCTCCTAGAGTGAGAACCTTTTTCTGTGTGAGACGTGATGGGCTTTGTTACACTGGATCTGTTCTACCCAAGAAACTGAATTTTAAAGGAGCCAGTAATGTCAGTATTGCTCAGCTGCAATAAGCATGTTTCACGTACATGCTGTTTTCATAGCACTTATGTATGTGCCGAGTGTTGGAGGATGTAAATCAAAAGAGTATTCTCAGCTGTCCCCAACCCCTTGAAAGCTCTGTTTATCTCCTGGTAAACTGAGAGCACTCAGTGTATCACGGACATGGGAATAATTAGGCTACTGTCCCCATCCCTTCAGCATGTACCTCACTCCTTGCCAGTCCTCTCAGCTGAGGCTGGCAGAGATGATCTCAGCAGTGATGGTTCTTTCTTCAGCTTCACGGTATAAAAAGTGACACCAGGAACCAGATACCCTCTTCTTCCCGAGCTGGCAGTCTTTTGATCCAAGTACAAAACAGGAGTCCTGTTACAACTTGGCATCATTTTTGCCTCCATTTTGTGTGAAACCAAAGAGCTCCCAGGAGGTCAGTTAAGGTTTTGATGAGGGCAAGTACATGGAGGTAGACAGGGAAAAAAAATCCATTTGCAAAACCTGACGTCCGTGTTGTATTTCTGTTATGGTTGTATTAGATGTGGACATGCTGTGTTTTATTCCCACATGTACTTCATGAACGAAGTATAAAAGAAAACTGATTAAGTTCCTAAGTTAATTGTTGAGGATGCTTCATACTGTCTGATAAGGAGAAGGCATTGCAGTAGGTCATCTAATTACAGCTCTTTCTGTCATCATCTGCTCTGGCATTCAAAGCACAAGGGCCAGAGTTGAGAGCATTAATGACATGCAGAGGTTCAAGCAATGCAAACAGAAAGGAAGATCCAAGGCATGAAAGACAGAAGTGTCCGAGAATGACTTATTGCAGAGCACAGGTGCTATGAATTCAACTCTGCAAAAGGAAAGCATGTGAGACTTACAAAGAAAGAGAAATCGCTGCCACCACCTGCCTATCTGTATTTTAAGGCTTATATAAGTATTAATGCCTTCTAGCATTTTTTTAACATACCTATGCTTTTTAATGGGACAAGTATTATTTAAGTATTGGGCAGAACTCTGTGGTATTGCAGGGCAATGCAATATTAATAAAAACACTATATATATAGTTCTAAACCCTTCTCTCTCCCCCAAGGTAAGAGCTAGCAGATCTTTGCACAAGCTTTGGAGAAAGGACTGCATTGCAATCACCTCAGGTGAACAGCATTGAGGGTTAGAGCCACTGTTCAGGTTGAAGCCAAAGTTATCTTTGAGTCGGAGTGACTACATGAACCCTTGTGCTCAGCAGTCATCTTGGACCACATTTTCAAAACATTCCACGATACAGAGACAAACCCAAGATCCAGGATTTTTCTGCTTAGTGGTAGGCTCCTCATACACCTAAAGTAGGAGAAGGATCACTTTTGGCTTTCTTTTTATTAAGTGGAGAGATAATGGCACACCTAAAGTGACTGAAGTTGAGATTAGTGGAAACATTCCCTGGAGAGTTCTTTCTGTGTTCTGGACATTACAGGGAGAATTCAAAGTAAGTACCTCACTTCCCCAATGCCTAAATGAAGTGTCAGAAGTTTGATGGGATCAACTGGTACCATCTAAGTATTTGAAAAGTGCCTCAAAAAGTTAAGAAGCAAGATGATACACCTCTCTGGATTATTTATAACATTCATTCCTAACTGCTTTTTAGGCACCTTGTACATTGGTGAGTCTGCACTGCCAGCCACACAAATGGGGGACAGCCTGAGGAAGCTTCCAGGAAATCCTATTACACATTATAACTTGGCTGGCTTCATTTAGGCTCTGTCAGCAGTGGAATTACCACATTACAGTGGCTGGCAAAGAAAAGGGCACCATGAAGGGACTCAGAAATGAAGTGTCTCCAGATTAGTGATTATTTTAATGGACTCATTTAATATGAAACCAAAAGCACACTCAATTAATCTGAGCTTCCACACTCTGAGTCTGGTCTACTACATGCTCACCCATGCAGCATATTTCCCTTTACCTTTACAGCATATATTTCAGAAAACTGTCCCACTTTGAATTTAAAACTTTTTAAAATGGCCAGTGAGCAGAAGCAGTGAATTTCAGGAATTAGTCGCTACGTTACTGCATCAAAACTACCAGTTAAAATACTTTCTCTGCAATGCAAGAATATCACCACGAATTTAAGGGCTTTCAGGTTCTGTCACACCAGGAATTTTATTTAGAGGTAGAATATTATAGCTTTAAAACTTGGTCTGGTTAGATAAAAACACCTTAGAGCTCCAGAAAAGTTAGGGCATATGTATAGATGATATGCTGATGTGCTTGTTGTAGATGCTGTGGAAGGAATTACTAAAAGGATACTTGGGCTTCCTATATGAAGATTCCTTGCTGGCTCCAAGTCTCTGAGGTGTTGTCAAATGCCAGCTGACAGAAGTCAATCCTTGCTGAACATGAGGGGATATTTTTTTTTCCTGGATCGGCCTAATGCTTTGATTCAGCACCGACACCTGTCCATGTGAACAGTCCCAGCAAAGTCAGTGCCTGAGGCAGACACCTCTTACACACCAGATCTCAAACTGTGCTAATGCTGAGTAAATGTAAACTCTCTTTAATGTGCCTTTCTAAGTGCCTGTTCTGCAGTATTTTTTTCTTTTACTTCTATTACAGTAGGGCCTAGCTGAGATGAAACCCCATTGTGTCGGGGATCACACAAAACAGAGCAGGAAGAATTCATGTCCCAGATTGATGATCCTAGATTTTTCTGAAGCTTTGTGGTGACAAAGTTGAGTGACACTTAGACAATGAATACTTGAAATATGGCCTTAACTCTTATGTCTTTGGCCAAAATAATTTCTTTGAACACATGGGTGTTGGCTGAATCTGATTGCAGAGTTGGAAATCAGACAGTGCACCTTGAATACAGACACAGCTGACAATAAAACCACAGTGAAACCACACTCCCTGAAATCATTCTGCTTTTCTTGATTGAATGGTTTTGGAAAACAGCTTTCTGCTTTGGAGCCAACCTGTTCAAAGTAAGTAAACAGCACCTTATCTGATGAGTTGGTCCCAGAGATGGGTTGTATTAACTCTTGTTGTGCAGCTCTGTGAAATAAGTTACTGGAGGAAGGGCTGACTGTGCACGTACAGAGCACAGAGGTGCCCAAGCCTCTGGAATTACCATGAGCTTTCCATTTCTGGTTATTGTTAGATCATGGGTCAAGTCATGTAAAGGGCTTTTAGTGTGCACTCAGAAACCTTTTCTCTACAGATGAGGTTTTCAGCAATTGATCCCCACACTGTTAGAATCAGTTGCACAATGGCTCCATGCCTGGAGCTTGATTGTTCCCATCACTGTTTTCTGGTGTATGTTTTCTGCAAGGCACATAGAAATTGTCAAGTAATTGTCTCTTAAGCTTTTGTATGTCAAAGAACATATGATATGGAGAGCATTATCTTCTCTAGATTTACAAACTACTGCAGAAACAACCATTCTGTAGTATTTTTCACTACATTCTAATTAAGGGCTGTCTCTTCCAGTGCTGGCTCAACACATTAACATAGGGGAAATACCTTCAAGTGCTTCAAACTGAAATCCTTGCAAGTTTCAATTTGCTCATGTTTTATAGCGACGTGCAAACACCTTCAGACCTGACACAGTAAGGAATTAAAAGGAGAGAACATTCCTGCTCCGATTCAGATCCATTCTTAGGAAAGTTTAGGCTGCCAGACCCTGTGCTGTCATGTCACTGGTGAGGCAGAGAAGGGAACTTTCCTAGTTCGACCTAGGCATACACTTCCATCCTTTGCAGCCTTTCTAGAAAAGGGAAACCTAGGTGCAGGTTGGAAGGAAACTATTATGCATGGAAATCAGATTCATTTATGGAACATTGCAGATGGATATGAAATCTGTAGTTGTGCTTAGACAGAGTACATTTTCCTGCCTTTTTCCTCAGGTGCCCACCTCCTTCTCCTAACTCTACAAGTTGAATGCTGATGCATTGAACTCTCTGCTCTTTCTCTTGCAGCCCACAGGCCTAAGCCATCTTTGCTTCAGTGTCTGTGCATGTGTGAGATAAATATCCAGTCCCAGAAGTGAGACTGGAGATCTGAAAAGAACAAGAGTTAGTGAGAATGATCCTTCAGGAGACCTAAATGCAAAGGGGTAGATGAAGAGAGGCACTTCAGAGACACACTTCCACACTGGCAGGGGATAATTTGCTTCTGGCCTGTCTTTGCAACAACTGGCCCTGTGCTGTGCAGCTGCCCTTGAACTGCAATGTGGTCAGAGGACCTGGGTGGGAATACAGAGCTTGGCAGAAATCATTCTTAGCAAAGAATTCAGAGCATTTGGGTTTGGGCCTGTGCTGTGGAATGCACTGGCCCTCTTTCAGGGCCCTGTTTCTGAAAAGTAACTGTCAGATTTTCTGTTCTCACTCGGAGAAAAACAGAACTCGGGACTGTATAGCAGATCTCAGCTGTAAAATGAAATATGGTCGGTCAGTCAAGCATCTCTACTCTTAGCCAGAGCTCCTGCTGCTTAATCAAAAGGCATGCAGAAGCTTCTGGGGGAGCCCAATATTGGAGCCTGTCCCTATGAAAAGCAGAAGTCAAACAGAAGTGTGCCCTACACGTATCAGTGTAGCTATCACACAGCACACTAACTCCCAAGAAACAACGGACAGTCATCCTCCACTTTGTGTCGAAGTGTTTTAATGTCTGAGTGCTGGAAGAGAAGGGAGAAAATATAGGGCCTAATGCAAAAACCTCTGAAGACATGATTAATTCCACTGATTCCAGTGTTTGGTAGGCTGGGCTTAAGAGAGCAGGCTCAATATGCATTTGAAGACAACATAGTACAGGTCTTCAAGATGAGGGAACTGACTTTTAACATACCAGTTCCAGCAAGCTTCAAGAATGAAACTAGGCAAGACAGGTGCTCCCTTATCAGCGGTTTTTCCAAAGTCAACCCCTTTCTCTAAGTCCAAGTCTTCACTAAGGAGCAGCACATGACTGTGCGAAGTTCAAATATAATCATAGACCAGAATGTAGATCAGGAGCCTCTCTGGTGGTGGCCATTGGCCTGTGTCAGTCTGATGAGGGAACACAAGTATTTGATGGCTTGGCAATGGCAGGTGTAGATCTGTTTCTCCACATTAGCACAGATTTTCTAAGTGACTGTGTCACTTTAAGTCTTGCTGTCCCTGTGCTTTAGTCTCTTCAATGCAAATGCAAATTCTTTTGATCTCTTCCTCTTTCCTTGACATGTCCTCTTTTGGCTGTAACTGTGAATCCTCTCCCACATGCAAGTAGCACTGCTAATGGTGTAGTACAGCCAACATAAAGGCAAGAGCCAGAGTCCAGACAATCCAGAGCAAAACCTCTCACTGAAGCTGCCTGGCTGGCAGGCCCAAACACAGTTATTGATGGAAACAGAAATGTGTTGTACAAGGTTTTTTTCCTCTTCCTCTTCAGAATGGCTGCGATGAGACAGGAACTTCCCTGCAAGTTGCAAAAGACCTAGCTCATCCCTGATAATCCTATGCTTTTCAAAACTGCCTACAAACACAAGTGAGATCCAAAACTCTCTTCCTGCCAAACAGGCCACATCACTGACAGTGAAATGGCTTTCTAGTGGTGTGACCTGCAGGGGTGTCTGATAAGCATGTGGTCTTTCTCCTGCCAGTTTGTTTTTAATCAGATCTGAACAATGGAAGCTGACAATGAAATCCCAGTCTCACCCAGAAAGTTCCTCAGCTTTTGGCTGGCCTTTTTGTTTGTCTGTTATTCTCGGTGTTCTCTGCAATCTGCTGCCTGGAGAGCTGCACTGCCTGGCACCAGGAAGGTGCAGACACATCCTATTTGAATGTGTCTCTCCATATGGTTTCCTCTGGAGGAAGTGTCTGAAGAGTTTACTTCATGGCAGAAGGGTGCTGAGGTGGCTAGAGTGCTCCACAAACTGCAGGCCAGGAGGAGGCAAAGAAGAGGAGGCTGGTTTGAGTTAGAAGGTAAGAAGGAGCACCCTTCAACTCTGCCACAGCTGCCTCATGCACTTGGGCAAGTCTCAGTCCTGCTGTCAGCACGCCAGAGCTAATCCTTCCGAACCCTTAGCCCATAGATTTTCCTAAGAAAAGACACCTTTCCTAAGGTGTCCGAGTTCTTATACTGCTCTGAAACTGCTTCTGTTCTGTCAACACATCTGTTGCTCATATCACCTTTGGCAAAATCCAGGTGCCAAGACTAATGACAGCTGGGAAGGCAAGTGGCACAGCCCTTCCTGCATGTCTGCAGTCCCCATGTGCCTCCACGAGCCCCTGGCTGTCAGCACACGCTGCTGGGTCTGAGCACTGGCTACGTTCAGCTGGAGCAGAACGTTTGTGCAGCCTGAAAGCAAACTGCCCGTTCCAGGTGCCTCATCCAGATGTGCTGTGCTTGATAATTACATGTTATGTTTTGCTGCATGGATACATTATGTTTTGCAGATCTGAGTGGCACAAAAGCCAAAGCAATTTAAAAATCTGTGGCCAGCACCTCAGCTCCTCATGTGTAAGACAATATTCCTGCTGGGACACGTGTCTGTAGTGTTCCAGAGGGAAGGCTGTCCTGCACTGCCTGCACAATGCACCCCATCCAGGACCTCTTTATGGCACCACAGGAACACCCTGCAGCTGGCAAGGAGACACTCATCTCGCGTGACAATGCGACAGAAACGAATCGCACAGGGTCGTTTTTGCAGGTACAATGTGCCAAGGAGTTTTAATCCTGGGCACAGGTTAAATACCCACAAGAATGGTAGGAGCTGAAAGCCAAGAGTCTCTTCCACTGGAGGCAAGAAAATGTGTTAAGGTTGTCTGGATAAAGATTTTTGTCTGTGATTTACTTTTTCATTTGGGAGAATTATACACATGGATAAGACAATGCAACATTCTGGGAAACTAGAAATATGTTCTTTTCCATCTTGCTCTCATCAGGGAAACTTTATAGGATATGTCCAAACTATGACAACCTGGGTAAGTTTCCCAAACACATAACCAAGCTTGGTTTATTTTTGGACCTATCTTCTGCTATGCTGTTCTCACCTAATGCCTCAATACTTTCAAGTTGCCAATAACCTCCATATTTAAGCTTTGAAAAAATAATAAATACAGTTTAATAAATACAGTGTTCTTTGAATTCCTTATAGAGGTGCTCTGCAGCAGCAGCATTCTTGATCTTTCTGTTGTAAGCAGGGTTGTTTGGCCCACTTTTCCTGAGTTTACTATTTTTCATTTCATTATCTTGCAAGAAATGCTGATTCCTAATGTTTTTTTTTAGCCTGGTTGAACACTGTATTAGTTGTAATATTATTGACAGCATCAATTACAATACTTAATAATGTATTTTGTTTAAAATTATTTATTTATTTATTTTTAATGCAAATGTCTATTCTACTTGGTTTAGAGTCTAATTATATTTTATGAGCCAAAGTGTGAAATTTGAAATTTAAATTTCAGCTATAAAGACCCCCAAATGACTGTGAGAATTCAAATGCTTATGTTGGTGGCAGTCAAAATTTAGCATGTATTGAAGACATGTGTTATGTCAGCTGAATTATGACAAAGAATTAGAAGTCACCATATGGCTCAATTTTTCCAAATACGTTTTTCCAAATAGCAATTTCTTAGGCATTTAGAAATTTAATTTGCCAATTGAATTTTAACTAATATGTTATAACTACAGCTGATAAGTTGAACTTAGCCTTGGTTTCTTTGATTCAGAACAAGAATGTGACTTAAAAAAGGGGGCTTGGTAACTCTGAAACATTCCAAACACTTTTTTAAAGTTCTTAGTGAGGGATGAATCTTACACCATACTTTAGAAGTCACCAAACTGAAGGTGCAATTATGAACAGGCTGAAAATTTGAACAAAAGCCTTCACTTCCACATTTCATTGGCAAACGGTTTGCAAAAAAAAATACCCAGTTGTAATAATATCCACCTAAATATTCTAGTTCTTTTGCTCAGGGTACTAAGACTCAGACCTTCAGCTCTGCAGCACAGCTAATTAGAAAGTCCCTGATCAAAGTTTCCTCAGCAAATGCACATGTTTAATTCAAAAGATCTCCGAATTTTATGCAATGATAACCCTAAGAGATGTTTGTGTGGCTTTCCAGCAGAGGCTTGAGCTTCTGGCAGACTGAAGATCTGCACCTTCAGATGGGACCTTGTGAGACCTTGTGAGGGACAGAACTTCATGACCACGGCCTCGAGGCTGGGTATCCAAGGCTGGAATAGTACAGGACATGGTCCCAAACAGCTACTAAACAAAATATTGATGCTCTGTGCCCATGGAGGGAATTAATTCAGGAAACACCATGACAGTTTCTCGATGAATTTTAAAATGATTTTAAACTGAATCTGAAAACTAAAGTTTTATGTGAACCCAGACAGACAAGGCTTTGAAGACATGCCAAAAAGGCAGCTGTCCCGACTGCTCACCCAGGATAGGATTTGCTGAAATTCCCAAATCCTCTAGAGTATTTTTCATTCCAGAAGAAAACTTCTCCTTCCTCTGTGTAAAAGTTGTCTTGCCTTCCACCTCCAACCCAATACCTCCAAGTTCCTGAAAATAGTTTTTCAGCAATGAAAGGCGACAGTTTTAGCCTCAGAGAAAGGACCCCTACATAAACAGAATTTGACCTACACAAATCTGAGTTACTGGTGATTTCTGAAACCTGCAGTTCTGTTCACAGCTAGATGATCTCTCTTTATCCTTCCTGTACTGTCTTCACTGATTTTATGGTCCTTCAAAAATACATCAAAGCAAAGGCTACACTACAGCATTGAAGTACAATGTCCCAGGCTTTTCATGTAATTTCTAGTTAGATCTGCTGTTGTGCTCAAGCAGAGGTAATAGATGGGTAGGAAAAATTTGAGGAGTTTGTTGACAGATTAAATGAAATTGTAACTATGAATATTATTTCTGTATTATCTAGTCTTAAAGACATTGATTGAAGCAAACAAATTAATGACTTTTTCCTTTTACTTACTGTGATTATAGAGTGGTATTCCCTCCTATGTTACCAGGATGAGCCTGGGAAAACTTCTAATAGGAAGTTCCATTGTCCAAGGGAAATACTGTATCTCCGTAAGAACCTTGTCTCATTTTACACAGTAACTCTCTCATATATTTTGAGCTAGAAATGGAAATACAATTTGAATTGTGAAGATAATTAACTAGTGGCACAGTGCATTATTCACCATGGGTGCAGGGTGAGCCGTGTGCGGGCAGCACTGACCCAAATAGAGAGCAGAGCTGTCAAGCACGGCCCGGGCACAGTTTCTGGCTGGTTTATTTATTAGAGGTCACGGACCCTCCGGCCTCTCCTGCCCTCGAATACTTGCGTTACTACTTGAGCACAGCGACCGCCACCCCGTGCTGCGGTTCGGCGGCGTCAGACCAGAACGTGTCAAAGGAAGGGAGAAGCCCGAGAGCCCCAGTGCGGAACCGCCGGGAAACCGCGTGTTGTGGCGGGGAGAGGCATTACCGGCACCTGGGTCACCGTCCCGTTCCA
>VXBA01005309.1:229415-280112 GCA_013399895.1 Serilophus lunatus
GCGGGGCCGGCGGTGCTGCAGGTACGGGGGCACCGGGGACCCGCTACCGTCCGGGCACGGGCCTAGGAACGGCGGGGGCCGGTAGCGCCCGGGCAGGGCCCCGGGCACGGGCACGGGCACGGGCACGNGCTGGGCCCTGGCCAGGCAGAGCCGCGGGTGAGCGGCCACCGCCCCGGCGGGTCCGGTGGCCCGAGGGGCTGTCGGTGGGGTGGGGCTGCCCCGGTGGGACCGGAGAGCTGGGACCGGGCACTGCCCCGCTGCCCACGGGCAGGGTTCGAGCGGGGCCGCGGCTCCGGCAGCGCCGGGCACCGGCTCGGGAGGCACGAACAGCTCACGGGGAAAGGGCCTGCGCGCAGCTGGTGCGGAGCCAGGGAGCTCCAGAAATAGAAACCTTGCTCAGTTGAAAGGGGAAGGAGGCGGGTTACAGTTGAACTCTCAGATGAGTTTCGCGTATTCTACCTGAAGTCCTGGGAATAGAGTCACAGTGAGGTGACTGGGGTCACCGCCGGTCACCGGAGTCAGCTCCGGGGCCGGGTCTTTGTGGCTGAACCCTTTCCATGTACACGGAGCCACTGCTAATTCGGCTGCATTTGTCGGAATTGCTCTAGCGTTGCAAGCTGCAGGTAGCAACACTTAATTTGCTTTAAAGTTTGTTTTCCCTACCAGCCAACTGGATTTGAGAACAACAAGGAAACTGGAGCAGGCTGTTGGATATTCCACATTACATTCTGTGCAGAAAACTGCTGTTCCAGGGAGCAGGAAGGAATAGTCCCATCCCTTTGCTGCACTTATTCCTAACCAGAGTTCAGTTTAGAGTGCTACTACTTTTAGATTTCAGTCGCCAAGGCTCTTACATTGAGGTTGATTATAAATCTAACTTTGATTAAATCCCATTTTTCATCGTGGTGACACTGAGCTAGCATATACTACTCAGATGCATCTCATCTTGTCAGGATAACTTTCAGCTCTGCAAATACACTTTTAAACATTGTGTGGGTGGACTGTGAATACTGTATAGGGCTTCAAGTGAGCCCTTGTGCTTAGAAAGGACCAGAGAAGACTATCTAATTGTTTTTGCACCTCCTACTTTAAGTGCTGACAGATTGTTCTGTGTGATCCCTTGCTCTCTATCCAGAGCTGAAGTTTTGGGCACTTAAGTTCTGTGTTGGGAAAGGCATCTGTTGCATGTGAGGTCACATGTGAGGTGCTGTACCACTGCTGAAGCCTCGTTTGCTGTTGTAGCCTGAGAGCTCTGAGACGTTTTGCATTGTGAGGCTTTGTGAGCCGTTCTGTAATCACAGGCAAAACTTAATTTGTCAAGAGAAAGATTTTCTTCTTCGAGTCTTCCCCTTTTCGTGTCTAAGTTAAATTTAATTTTGCTGTTATATAACAGTAGGTTTAAAGGCAGCAGCAACATTCCGTGGCCTTGTCTAGCACTTGGAGCAGAACTGAAGTTCATTTGAGTTCTATGAAAAGGTGTCTGGAAATAGTGATTTCACCCTAGTGGGCAAACTGGAAGACATGGAGGCACCATGAGAGAGACCCATTCCTGTGAATATGAAGACCAAGATGACTGCTTCCTTGTAAAGGAGAATCAAGGCGAGAGGAGCATATACTGAGGTGGTGGGAGGGTGAGGCGCAGGTCCTTTGTACCGCTTTGTTCCTCTGGAAGAATAAACTGGCCTCAATTTCTGAAGCTCTCCCTGTAGACAGATGACAAGAGCAGGGCCAGGTGACCACAATTAAGGAAGGACAGGAGGCTGACACTCCCTTTCAGTGGGCTGTCAGCTGAATGTTTGTTCTCTCAGTGAGCTAGCACAAAAGCCAAGAGTAAGGGGTTTATGGCGGAGCTGAAACTTTACCCTTGGGTGGTTCTCAGCATCACACCCAAGCCTGTGCTGGATGTGGCGTTCCTTCAATGTGAAATGCCGATGTCCGTAGTCTTGTGTGCTACAGTATTTGCCCAGTTCTCTGAAAAGGATACAGCTACAAGTAGTACCCAATAGATGGCATATATACATCTGTTGGAAAATAGCCAGGTGCTTGCTAACTTTATCTTTTACTAGAAGATTACAAAACTCTTCTTTTTCTCCCTCCTCCTCAGCTTGTCTGGGAAGAGCTCTTCTGTCTATCAAATCTACTATGCCATCTTCCACCCTTTCACTTTAGGCTTCTACAAGTACAATGTGATCTGGTAAGCTTCAGTATCTGTCTCTCATACGGACTTACAGGCCCCACACATAATTTCTAAAAAGCAGCCTTCTCAAGGGAGGCTTAAAATGCTTCTGTTCTTGCTTTTCTAGTTCAGTTGCACTCAGATAGTTGAGTTTTTATTAATCCATTTTAAAACAATAATCAGAACACCATTAGACTATAAAATGAAAACTCATTTTTCAATGTATTCTATGCTTGATCTCTTTTTTTCAGCCTGCCCATAAAACCGGAGTGCAATGGCCGAGTGCTTAATATCATGTATGATGACTTGAATCTAATGCAGAGTCCTTGCCATTGCTACTTCAAGCTTCATTTAAAAGCTAAGGAGAAATGAGAATCTTATTTTATGGGCTTAACTTTTACTTATTTTAATTCATCTTTCAGGGAGAGTTTGGAAGAAATACAAGTAATAAAACCAGCTAAACAGCTTTGTCCTTCCTGTTTAAGGTTAGCTTTTGTGTCAGCTTTCATTTTGGCTGGACTTTGAGCCAGTGAATGAAGAACACAGAAGAGGAAGTACAGAAAAAGAGAAAGGTTGGAAGTGAGGGAGCTTAGTAACTTGAGACTGTAGAATACAGGAAGTATATGAAGTACACGTAAGTGAACAGCTTTGAAAGGAACTGGTGGTGACTCAGGAAGCAGTCACTCCAGTCTAGCTCTTCCCCATTTTCTAAGGGCAGTAGTTCTAAGTGTGTCCTCCAGTTAAAGTGGTCTCTGACAGTGCCATTGGATTGCTGTGCTTGCAGGTTTGTTGAGTCCTGGGATACTGGTTGCGCCTTAATGAGACTCTGCAGCTGAGATCCAAGGTGTCTCTGCAATGTGAACTGGGTACATGCAGCTATAATAGATGACACTGACATGCCTCTTTCTAATGTATTATTGTGAAATACTGAAAACTGCTTTTCTCCCCCTCACCTTCCTCTTTTGTCCACTAGGTTAAGCAACAATGGCATTTGTGAAGAGTGGATGGCTGCTCCGGCAAAGTAAGTTGTGAGTCTTTCTCCTTCTCCCCCTGTGACTTCTTCAGAAAACATCAGAGCAACTTAGTAATTCCCAGGTTTTCTTAAAACAAGCCTCTAGCAATTTGAGGTTTTTTTTAGGACACATCATAAAATGACCTGTCATGACAGCATTCCCATGTGACCTTTGAGTACACAGGTAGGAAACAGGATATACCATTTCTGAGATGTCTGACTGGCATTCAGCTTCAGGTGCTGCTCTCTAATTAGTGCTGTATAAGTAGAGACCTTGAAAAGTTACCTGACACCTTAACTTAATGCATTTGATTGGTCATGTTCCTGCAGCAAGTTCTTCAAGCTATGCCCTTAAAATAAAACCAGTTTTTCTTTGAATCCTAGATAAAATATGGAACCCAATTCTGTAATGTTCCCAAGTGGGGATGTTGTAGTGCAGGATTTTGTGTGGCACCTTGGAATGTCTGGGACAACTGTGAAGGATTTCTTGGTTTATTTTCTGTTAAGTGTAGGACACAAATACTTCCCAATATGTGCCCTCAAAAGTGACTGTCTGATTTTTAAGGTACTATTTTGCGGCGTTGGAAGAAGAACTGGTTTGATTTGTGGTCTGATGGCCGCTTAATATTCTACGATGATCAAAACCGCCACGATCTAGAAGATAAAATCCACATGCGAATCCACTGCATCAACCTCAGAGTGGGGAATGAATGTCGAGGTAAAATGAAACCTTCAGGATTTGTGTATCCAGAGGTTCTTTACAGCTTCAGTGCCTACCCAGCACACCATTCACAGCACTAGTGCAGAAGTAAACATGTCCAAGAAGTGTCCAACTTCATTGTTCTTGAATCCCCCCCACACTCCTAAAAAACACCAACCCCACCAACTCCTAAATTCCTTTTCAGACACCCAGGGCTTAGTGTCACCATGTGATCAGTTAGAGTTTGATATTTCTTTTAGAACTCAGTGAGGACAGTGTGCCATGTATGCAGGTGAGAATGAGATGTTCACAGTTGCCTGTGTGTCTGATTACAGCGTTCCTGGTGTAACCATAGTGCTGGCTGCAGTGACAGGCAGGACTAGAAATGGGAAACCAGCAGATTTTTTCCCCAAGTTCACTTCTAGCATTTGTTAGTGCTCCACTTGCTGACACAAGGGGAGGACACAAGTGCTGGAGAGTACTTTTTGCTAAGTATGTCTGGGTTCTGCTGTAAGACCCTGCCATTTCTTAGGAAGGGTGTTGGGGGCCGCTTATTTGCAGGAGACGCTAAAGAGCAAGAACAGGTTATTTCCTCCCATAATTTGTTCTAATGCCATGGAAGCACCTACAACTGACCCTAGTTTATGTTGTCCAAAATTTTGCATGAACTGTTTCCCTTCTGGTAAACGTGATCACAAAATTCTGGTTATATATACTTCATAACTCATCTCTTCTTTCCTGACTCAGATTTCCAGCCTCCAGAGGGGAAGCAGAGAGACTGCTTACTGCAGATTGTTTGCCGTGATGGGAAGACTGTCAACCTCTGTGCAGAGAGTGCAGATGACTGCCTGTAAGTCTGCCAGAGAATAATGTTTTTGCTGACTCTCCCTCCTTTGTCTCTCTTTCTCTCCCTAATCACTTTCCTACTTTTAAAATTTCAAAGGCATGTCTTAAGAAAGTATTCAAGCAAATAAAAGCAGGCTTTCAGTGACAAAAAACCCATAACTCTCCTATAAGTTGTCTAGCTCATGCAAACTAACTGCCAGTGAAGTCACTGAAAACACTGAAGGATGAGGAGGAGTAGAAGGATCTGATTAATACGATTAACGCAAGACTTGCTAAACAGAATTTTTTAAACTTTGCCATTTTTCAAGGACATGACCCTGCACAGCTCAAGGACATTGCAGTCAGTACTGAAAGGAAGAATACTCAGTTACTGTGAGCTCTTGGCTGAGTTCGGCTGTGTGCAGATAGATAACTTCTGTCCCCATTGTTTGCCACTGTGCAGGAAGGAGGTGCAGGAAGTGTGCTCCCAGCCCTGGCATGGCAAGATCTGTTAAACTGCAATAATACACTGTAGTCAGCACAGATGAACCTCCCTGGGGCATCTCTTCTATTGCCTTATCCTAAGTATGACTGTGTATTTCCTACCTGTTGTGCTTGCAGTGAGGACCTTCAAAACTACACCCGTTCCTTCTCATCTTCCCGCTCATTCTTTGTCAGCTCTGCAAAGAAAGTAATTATTTATCAATCTTGATGTAACACTTTTGTGCATTCATTTTAGTGTATCATTAGGCTTTGACACACGCAGTGTCTTTACTCTGCAGTACCTCTAGCTGCTAACCTTGTTGGCCTAAAGAAAAAGGTGGCATTAATTTTTATCACTGTTCCACTAACCAGTGGGGTTTTTTTGCAGGGCATGGAAAATTGCTCTCCAGGATGCCAGAACAAACACAGTGAGTCTCCTACCTAGACTTCATACTGATAGAGAAGTAGCACATCAGTGTAATGAGTGGTCCAGCAGTTTACTTCTGAAATTATGTTCCATCCTTTTCTCTTAGAAAAAAAACAGGGTCATGGGCATGATGGTAGGGCTTGTGGGTGGGGAGAAAGATCCTTTGGCTCACAAGCACATGCTATCCTTTCAGATAAGTCCAGGCAAATACCTGCTGGGTGGAAACAAATGATTTCAGGGAACAATTTCTCTGGATGGAAGTGAATGTTTGGGAAGCTGCTCTGTAAGGGAAGTTGGCACTGAGGCTGTGGGCAACAAGCAAGTCTTCTGCATCCAGTAAAAATGCATTTCCACTCCTAATGTTTGTTGTCTCCCAGGTGGGTGCAGTGCTAAGGCAATTTACTGCACAGCAGCTGTTTGTTAATGTGGCTACATCAGACCTGGGATGCTTCTTGGCAGAGACTCAGGGGAGGAGCAAGAGATGCTTGGAGGGGAGTGCAGCCATACGCTAGCTGTGGGGAGGATCAGGAATCCCAAAATCTGTAGGAGCCTTCTGTAGAACTGCATCTTTGGGCAACCACATCCATCCACTTGTGGGTATTGCTAATTTGTTTTTCCTGTAAATCCCTTCCAGAGTACTCTGCTGCACTAGGTTTGCTTAGATGACTGAACCAACCTGAGGTGTTTCTGTTTCAGGGGGAATGCTGGGTTTTGTGGAAGCTTATTTCAGTTTTTGATGGGTCACATTAACATTGCCACTGTACTGAGGCATCTGTCAGATGATATAACTCAGATTTGTGGATACCCAAAGCAAACACTTGTCATGGCAAAACTACCCTGCATGCGATTGCCTCTGACTGCAGCCTTGCTACACTGCCTGTGGCCTTAAATGGGAAGGGAAGGATTTGTCCTCACACAGAGGACACAACACTCGTGGTCTGTCTGCTCTGTTTTAGGGCCTTTATTTTGCCTGTGTCTGAGACTAGTTTTGAGATTAGGAGCTGCTGTTTTCATGCTTCTGACACAGCTGCCAGCCCTTGCTAGGTGGCTCAGAACTTGGTCAGCCAAGGCAGACCCTGCTGCTCAAAGTAGGGTAGGTAGCTCTCTGCACAAGCACTATCATAAATTAGCCTTCCCAAAGCTATTAAAGTCTCCAACAAGGGCTTGAATTAACCAAGTAACTGGATTTGAGACCAGCTGTAGGTGTCTGACACAGCTTTCACGAATCCCAAGCATCCAGCAGTGCTTCCTAACTTGACTGAAATAGCAGGGTGACCTTAGCTTTAAGAACTCTGTCATTTACAGATGTTTGCAGGCTTGTGCATATGCCTGTACGGAGTTCCCTGTGGCAGGACACATTTATTGCTAAGACGTGAGCAGATTTCTCAGGTGATGGAAATACCACTTCATATAGTATTTTAACAGGGTGCTTCAAGCAGTCCTTACCATCTCCACCACATGTCTGACCTGGGATATAACCATAATATGCCCTCACATGCCTTTCAGTAGTCCAAGAGACAATAGATCATTGGCTATTGAGCTGTTGAAACAATCACTTGTGAATTAAAGAAGGGGAGCTATTTTTTTGCCTTGGGAAAGGGCACTAAGAGCATCACTGTAGATTTTGTATATTAGGGGCAAGAATACAAGGGTACTGTAAGAATCTTCAGTATCTTTGAGAACTCCTAGATGGATTCAAATAAGTTATTACCCTTGCCTTGGGTGCCACTTTTGGCTTTTTTTACTTTTTGTCTGTTTTCTTTATCTGCTCTTGCAGAACTTGGTGGCCACTAGGGTGCCAGGAAGCAGCCAGCTTAGTTGTAAGGGCTTACTTATCTGAAAACAGAGGGTGAAGAAGAGGGCAGTTTCTACATCTGAGGCTATGAAATGGTGAAAGGAGCTGGTGTGCTCACATGTTCACATATGTACATATAGTATGTGTGTGCACACACAGAGGGAGACATTTTACGGCTCCTTCCTGTTGTATTCTCCCAGGTCTGCTCTCCAAGTACTTGGTTTTTGCAGCTCACTGATTTCTTAAACATGCAGCATAGCTACAGGTTACTTTTTCTTTGGAGTCATTAATCCAGCTGGCTGTTGGTACAACAGGGTGATAACTGCTATTTTTCTGTGGTGTTTAGGGCTATGTGGGATCTGATGTGATGTATGATGAGACAGCCATTTCCTCGGCCCCTCCTCCCTACACAGCTTATGCCACACCATCACCTGAGGTAAGAGTTGCAATCAGAAGCACTAAAATGAGTGAGGCAGCAGAAGTAGCCTCCTTCAAGTACTCAGAGTGTACATACAAAGTGCTGCCTCGTATTGTCATATCCAGCTTTAAAACTGCTACAACAGGAGGGAGTAAGGCACTGTCTGTGTCACTCTTATTTGAGCTGGATTTCCTTTGGGAGGGACTAGGCAGATTTGTTTGGAAGGTGTATAAAGTAATGGCTGCTCAGTAAACTTGGAAAATAAAGCTTCTTAGAGACAAGGCAGAATTTATTTTGCTAATCTTGAAAGATATTGGCTGTACAGCTTCTGTCATAAGGAGTTGTGACTACATTTTCGCATTGTGTAGGCACTGAAAGGATATAAGATCAGGAGTTTTAAAGGTAGGATTTAATGACTGGAGCTGTCTCTTTTAACACATAAGGATTTTGTTGTAGTGAGATGTCATAGCAACACAGTTAACTCCGGGTCCTGGATACACTGTTCTTTTGCAATGAAGGAGCGGCTGTGGCGCGAATCAATACGCACTGGGGATTTCTGGATGTTGTGATTCATGTGCAGTAGTATTGCTTTGTTGCACTGTAGGTTCTCTGCTCCAGCCCTTCACTGTTAGTTGTTAAAAACTAGAGATGGTAGTGGAAGCCTCCTGTGTGGGTCTCCCCTTTTGAAGAACGGAACTGCTTCCAAAACATGCAGCTAAAGGGTATTTAACCTAAATCTGATATTTACTTGCAGTGTGCTAGTTGGAGTTTCTTGGGATCAGCTGCAGTCTTCCTGGCACTTCCAAGCTCTCCAGAGAGCCATTGTTGGCATGAGGGCAAAGAGGAGATCCTGATAAGGCTGCTGTGCCTCTGCCTGGTGATCCAGGCTCTGTCTCTACCATTCACTGTCCAGGAAGGGTGGAGAGTGAATGCTGCTTAGGAGCACTAATTTTTTTCAAGGAGCTGTTCGGAGTCCTTTCCAGGGAATAGACAGGCTAAATCAGTACAGACTGGATATTTTAGTGAAACAACTACATTAGAAAGAAAAGCAAATTGAACAATGTGTTGAACTGGCTACATAGCAAAGAACACTTGTGTAATGGACATTTTTAATTTCCCCAGGCTTATGGCTATGGCTACGATCACTACAATGGTGCATATCCTCCCCCAGGGCCTCAGATCTTCTATGCCTCCAACGGACAAGCTTATGCTGTTCCCTATCAGTATCCATACCAAGGTAATCAGTGTCATATCTTCACCTGCCCACAGAAGCTATTTGAGTCAGTCTTTCTGATCACCATGCTTTACCTGCACAACAGAGGGATACAGAGAAAGAAACCTGGAGCCAAGTCCCCTCACCTTTTCACAACAAAGCAAGTGCAGTGAAACTGGTATTAAGTGATTTAACCTTCTCAGTGTGATCCCAGCATAGTTAAATTACTTCATAAATATTCTTTGGACAACACAGAACTCTTTAACTGCTAGAATAGTATGGGTAGTACAAATGAGAAGATGTAACTTACTAATTGTTTATGATCTGGCTCTGCAAACATCTATTGCATCTTTTTTCAGTTTTGAGGGAGATTTTGTTTTCCATTTGATGTTTGTCAGGTTATTTCACTTACCTTTTCCAGTTATTACAAGTAAGATGCTTTTAAAGTTTTCTTTGCCCAAGCAAGTTGGGCTCTGCTGGTTCTCCGCAGCTGAAAAGCAGCAGCTTGTTGAAAGTCCTAAGAATTGTTTTAAAGGCTTCCAGCAGGCTTGGGAAATCTATCCTCAGAAACCAGTATGATCATGATGCAGGATCCAACAGTAACTCTCCTGAACAGTTTGCAAGTCCGGTGTGTTAAGATATACTTGCTGTAGGTTGGGCACAGTAACCAAGGCTCAAGGTTTTCCTTCACTGAGGTCAATTAATTCTCAGAGTTCAGGTTCACCACAGCAACCAACTTAAACCTCTGTACTTTGGGATCCATTGCTCATTCTCTGAAGGGACATAATCCTCTTCGCGAGGTTCCCAGTCATGCATTCTTGAGGGTCAAGGAAAACCTTTTCCAGTTGTATTAGTTGGATTACTTCAGAATCTGTTACCCAAAACCATTGTGGGGTTTTCAATAATATTTAATCTTCCTGGAATGTCTGGAAGGCAAAGCAGTACTATTATGTTTGGTTTGTAGGTAGGAGCTAACTCAGAAAATGTGACAGGTGGAGCTTGTACAAGACTGTAGAGAGCGAGGGTCAGTTGGTGGTTTCTTGAGTCTTAGGTTAATTCCTTGCTACTGGGGCAATCTTCCTCTGCAAAGAATGAAGCTGTCACCACACCACAGGTCAGTCCAGGATGTGAAGGCTGAAATGAAGCAGTAGGCAGTAAATGTAGAGTAAATAACTGATACGTAGTTTCTGACAGACAGTATACTGTCTTAAAAGCTGCCAAAAATTTCTGGGTTTTGGGGTGGAAATTGCAATGCGTGGTGTTCAGATGCAAATTTGTTTTTGCTTCCTCCTAACAATCTCTTTATTTTCTAGGACCTTATGGGCAACCCCCTGCAAACCACGTCATCATTCGAGAGCGTTACCGTGACAGTGATGGAGATCTTGCACTGGGAATGCTTGCTGGAGCAGCAACTGGGATGGCTCTGGGATCATTGTTCTGGGTCTTCTAGATTACCTGTTCCTTATCTCTGTAGTTCCAAAACCCTTTATTGTGTGCAATAATATACTGGCAATGTTGTTTACTGTTAAACTTTAAGAAATGCAGTAGTTATTTTTCATTAGTGTCATCTTAATAACTGATTCTTAACTGTCTTAATGAGTGTTTAAAGGCACCATTTAGTTAAGTGGTTGGAGATGGCATGTGCTGCTCTTGAATGCTAATATTCAGAGTTAATCAGATCAATATGAGCACCAGTGTCACATGGTAGCAGTCACCTGCTTTAGGAACAGACTCTTACTGCAAACACCATAGAAAAAAATGGCTTTTTGGAAGGGGTCTAAGATCTCATCCAAATAAGAAGTTTACAGGAGTATATACGTACTACTGGTTTCTAAACATTCCCTGGACCAACAGCTCAGCAGAAACTCTGTGACATTAGGTAGTCTGCCAGGCTTAAGGATGTTTTTGTTTTCAGACCTGCCTGCAGATGGTAGTGAGTTTTCTTAGGTGGAGTCCTGTACCTGCCTCTCACACCATCCAGATCAGATTGTCTTTCAGAACATACAAGCAAACCAAGAAGCAGCAGCACTCCTCAGTTCTTTTTTTCTCCCAGTAATGCTCCTGACCAGTGGCAAGGAAGACCAGTGTCTGGCTGGCTTTGTGTGCCCAGTTCCTTTTCACAGTGTGCTCCTGCAGGCTGCTCTCCTATGGACTGTCATCTGGAGTGCAGCTGTTTTGTGTGTTACGTGGCCTGTTTCCTGTCCCGTTATAATCCATGCTTGAGCTATGCTTGGCAGGGGAAGGAGAGCTCTGAAGAAATGCACGTGCTTTCTTATTCAGGTGAAAGAGGCAGGGTGCCTAAGTTGAGTTCTTAGAGTAAGACTTATTTTATACTTCCACTTTCATCTTCCTGCATTCAGATTGCTTTAGTGTTAGTCTTACGGTTTCATCCAGAAGTATGTTATTTCCTTGTGGTTCACGCAGTTTCAGGTATGTCAGAAAAGATGAAAATAGATGAGAACTTGCATATAAATTTAGGTAAGTCCAACCTTTACAATTTCATCCTAAAGCTCTCTGGGCTCTTATCTTACTTATTTAAGCAACAAGTTTTTGGTTAGCAGCCAGGGGAAGCACTAAGCTTTCATGACTTTAGGACCAACTTAACCAGCTGGAATCATTGTAAGTAAACAGACAGATGCAACCTTGGCTGCAGTACTAAGAGTGGGCCTAATCCAGGGAATGTAAACTGCTGTCAAGAGACTTTGTCTCAGAGCTCTACACCAATGTGCACGCATGTCCTTGCACAGAGTAACACAAGCTGCACATGTTCTACCAGTTGGATGCTCTGAAAAGAGCTGCAAGAGAGGACTAAGGTGCAAGTTTCCTATTGCTAGTCCACACCAAAAGAAATTAGAGTACCGTACTGAAGGTCTCTTAAGAGGCCTGGTACCTTTGAGGTCGGAAAGGGATGGTGACTGTCTGGAATGCAGGTGAACAAACATCCACCCTTTTAAGCCTTGAGGTAACCTTGAAGTTGATTACAAGTCTATGCTGCTGTTTGGTTTGTGCTTTGCAATATAGCGAGTTCTGCAGGCTGTTTCCATCCCCTCTTCTCCCTTTGTGACTCTTAGTGTGTAAGGAGTGGGGGAGAATAAAACAATTGAATATCATGTGATTTTTTTTTTTTTAATTTCATGATGATTGGGAAGGCGTAACATAAAGTGAATCAGCTGAGGCTTTGGGTGTTAATTGTTGTTTTCTCAAGAGCTGTTGATCAGAGCAGAGGAACCTGCCTCTTGCACTTTCAGGAGATAACTCCGTCTAGGCCCCCACTTTCTTCAAGTGAAGCGTATAAAATAAAAGACTGTTGATTGCAAAACATTCCTGGGTTGAACTCAAAGCAAAAAAAGATCTTTTTAAAAGTTCAAATAGAAGTAGTTCTCCATTGAAAAAATAACCTTACCCTTTCTCAGTGGAAAAACACATTACAAATTGAAGCCAAAGAATCTAGTTTCAAGATCTTGGAAACAAAAGGCTGCTTTAATATAAAAATCATGAGCTGCTTTTCTGTCTTGGTAGCATAGGCATTTAGAAGCCAGAAAATAAATGTACAAAACCATGGTAAGAGCATAAATTCCAGAGCAGAGTTGTCTAAATGTGGGCGATTGTAGCCTTTCTATCTCACTGCAGAGACAGAAATGGCAGTGTCCTGGTGCACAAAGCAGCAGCAGGGAGGGATTGCAGTCACTGGCTGTTGAAGCTCAGTCTTGCCTCCTGAAGGAAGGCATGGCCATTCTTCCTGTTGCTCAGGAAAGGAGTGGAAGTTTTCTCAGCTCTAAAATAATGCCTGGCTGGATAGAAAGGTGTGACTCCATAACCCTTCTCTGCCCAGCCCAGTCCTTCATGTAGGTGCAGGTGGTGTGGATGCTGGTGTGAGCTTAAGGAGCAGGGCCAGAGGGGATTTGGGGCTGGGAGGCACTGCCATGCTTGGGGGTGCAGAGAGGTGATACCATAGTGATGGGAAGAGACAGCAGGCATGGCAAAATCATTTTCAAAGCAGATTGAAATGGTAGTTTGTTTCTGAGTGGTGCTATTCATGACCAGTTGTACCTGCATGGTTCCCAAACGCACTACCTGGGGCCCAGTACTTGGCCCTCCTAAAGCTGTGGGAGGTCCACAGGTAGTACAGTACCACTGTTTTTGTGCAGTGGACACTATCAGGTAAAGATAAATCTGTTGTACGGCAGTGACAGTCTGTTCAGGATTTAGTGTCAGTGCTCACATTTGTTACATGTGAAAAATCTACATGTTCAACTGTGACCAGTTATTTTTGGGCTCTCAGTTGTGGGCAGCTGCACAGAGCCAAGCTTCCTGAGAGTGGCATGGGAATGCTCAGCCCCTGATAAGTGTGACCACATTGAAGAGGTGAACCAAGGCCCCCTCCCAAGTTTTTAGTTACAAGTGAAAACAGAGCTATTGGCTTCTTTTGTGTGAACTTGGGGAGCTAGAGAGCCAGCTTCTTCCAGGGAGGGGGTAAAGGCTTATGGACGAGAGAGGAGGGAGTGGGAAGCATTTTGGTACAGAGCAACTGCAGTGTCTTCCAGCAAAGGCACATCTTTCCCAGTGCCAGGGCACATTCCAAGCTGTGTCTGGATGGACCTGCCCTGAACATCATCCAACAGTGGCTTTGTTTTGTTTGTTCTTCAGTGAAGATTCAGTAGGTGATGGAACCAGCTAAGCAAATTGAGTAGAGGAGGAATTTCACACCGTGTTCCTTGGATGTGTGTGTGGCTTTCCCTGCTCATCATAAGATTAAGGTGTATGTTAGTCGTGGAGGGTGGCATGCAACAAATGTTTCCTCTCAGATCCTTCATGTTCTTGTATACTCTCTACTGCTGCTTTTACTATATGTCCTCATTCTTATTATTAATTTATAGCAAAATAACCTTAGAAATAAAATTCATATTTAAGAGTAATGGGTTTGTCTTTATATGTTTACTAGTCTTTATCCGACATTTCCAGGTATGCTTTTCAAGGATGCAGTCAGCTTATAGGAGGTTTCCTTGGCAAGGAGACAGTGCCATGATGAATTCAGTGCCCCTCCAGTCTTTCCTAAGCAATTACAAGGGTGACTTGACCTGGCAGAAAAATGGTCTAAGACAACTGTGGCTGTTGGAGTTAGAGCTCAGGCTGACATACCTCAGTCATCTCAGTTGCCATTTAATAAATGTGATGTAATGTCTGAAATCAGGAAAGTAACTGCACTAAGACCACTATGGCAAGATTAGAATTAAGGCCTATTTCTTTTTTAATGGAGTTGAAGGCTTTGATTCAGAAATGCTTAATCTTGGATATGTGCAACACTGATCCAGATTTACCAGTTGACATTGTGTTATCAGCAGATTTGTACTGTTTAGTATTACTCTAAGCTGCTTGGAGCACAGATGTTGCTCTGGGCAAAATGCTACTAGTTGCTGTGTTAGTATTCCCTGTTTCTGAATCTCTTCAGAGCGGTTGGGTACAATCCATAAGTTTGCTTTGACAAAGACACTAAATGACCACAACTAGCTCTACCTCCTAAAGGCAGAAGGTCTTGCACATTTGTAGGAAATTAAACTATTAGTCAGAAGGACCACAGTAAATTTGGTAAACCATTATCCCTGCTTTATGCACATTTTGTTTTTACTGTTGAGGGGTGGTGGTTTTTCTAGTCACTAATCTGGGGGAGGAATGAAAACAAAACTGCTATTTCAACCCATCAGCTAGTGTAGGAGTATGCACTTCTTTTCTCCCCAGCATGCTATGTTGACTGTGCTGATTTTGTCAGTCATCAGTTCCATATGATGGATTTACTAGGCTAAGCAGCACAGCACGTACACTTAACCCTGGCCACCAGAGCCTTTACTGAAATTCTGCACCAGAATAAGTTGGCGAACTAGATTTGCTGTGCAAGGCTTAGCAGCTGCACACCTTCCTGACTGCCAACAGCTTGGGGAAAAGGCTTTTCCTCTGTTCCTGCTTTCCCTTCTCCTGCTGCATTCCCTGTCCTGTCTGTGGTCACTAAATACGACCATGGTAATTAACTTGGGTTGTATTCCCAAGAATACCTTTATTTGTCCCTCTCCTGTTGCATTTCTACTACAACACATTGCAGTGAGTGTGGAGCACTTGTGATTCCCTGTGTCTCAGTGGAGCTGAAAGTGTCCCCCCACCCCTGTGCTGTGAGCAGTTACTAACCACAAACCAGAGTTAGTCCCAGCAGCTGACACTGATGCACTGCTTTAGAGCCTCTGAGTGCCACAGGGCATCTCGGAGTCACAGAAACAATTAGGTTGGAAAAGGCCTCTGAGATCACTGAGTCCAACCTATTGACTGAACACCACCATGGGTTTCAGAGTTTTTGAGGCATCTCTAAAAGGCTCCAGGACTCACAGAGCAAATAAAAACTCCAATGTATCTGCATGAGTAATTTCAGTTTAAAGCCATTTTATGAGGATTTTTGAGATGCAGATTGGGAAAGTTTCAGACTCACAATGCTGGGCTCAACCTGACAGACTATGGGATGTAATAATGGTCCCACCCAATCTTCCACATACTTTAGGTGCCAAATTTAGCTATGCATTTTGCAAAAGTACAACAGGGAAAGTCAAAAAAAGTGTGACCCCCAGTGACTCCCAGAAGCACCCAGACCTTTCCAGAGGCAGGTGCACAGGGGACTGAGGTGAGCTTACCCTGAGCAGTGGCTGCACTGTGTTCAGCCATTCCACCACACCTTCTGCCATCCATCACGGCACCTCTGGGTGCTCCGAGGCTGACAGGGCACAGCTGCCTTCCGGGTCTCAAGGCCAGTAGCATTTCCTGTAACAAATCCAGTCTGCCCTTAGTAAATATGTGGACAACACCAATTTGGGTTCAAGTGTCCATCTGGTGGAGGGTAGGAAGGCTCTGCAGAGGGATCTGGGCAGGCTAGATCAATGCACTGAGGCCAATCATGCGAGACTCAGCTGGGCCAAGTGCTGAGTCCTGCACTTTGGCCACAACAAGCCCCTGCAGCTCTACAGGCTGGGGAAAGAGTGGCTGGAAAGTGGCCCAGTAGAAAAGGACCTGGGAGTGCTGGTCAACAGTGTCTGAACATGAGCCAGAGCATGCCCAGGTGGGCAACAGTGGCACTTGGCCTGTTATCAGCATTAGTGTGGCCAGCAGGACCAGGGCAGTGATTGTCCCCCTGTACTGGGCACTGGTGATGCCACGCCTTGAGTTCTGTGTCCAGTTCTGGGCCCCTCGATTCAGGAAGGACACTGAGATGTTGGAGCAGTTCCAGAGAAGAGAATGGACATGGTGAAGAGTCTGGAGCACAAATCCTGCAAGGAGCAGCTGAGGGAGCTGAGGGTGTTTAGCCTGGAGAAAAGGAGGCTCAGGGGTGACCTTATTGCTCTCTACAATTCCCTGACAGGAGGGTGTAGCCAGGTGGGGATCAGGCTCTTCTCCCAGGCAACAGGACAGAGAACACAGTCTCAAGTTGCTCCAGGGGAGTTTTAGGTTGGACCTTCAGAAGAAATGCTTTGTAGAAAGGGTCATTAAACATTGGAATAGGGTGCCCAGGGAGGTGGTGGAGTCACCGTCCCTGGAGGTGTTTAGGAAAGACTAGACGTGGCACTCAGTGCCATGGTCTAATTGACAAGGCGGGCTCGGGCTCGGAGGTCTTTTCCCACCTGCTCAGTTCGGTGGGTCTGCAAACCCCTCACGGCCGGCCCNTCTGCAACCCCCTCACGGCCGGCCCGTTGCCGCCGCCGCCCGTAGATGGCGCCCTGGCCCCGGCGATGGCGGCGTGAGGCGACTGCGGCCCCGGCCCCGGCCCCGGCCCCGCTCCCGCCGCGGCCCCGCGCGGTCTCAGCCCCCTGGGCAGCGCTGGGCGCTCCTGCCCCGCGAGCCACAGCCTGGGACAGGCATTACCCAGATCCCGGACAGCCAGACCCCGCAGGGCTGCAGCCTCCGCAAGGCTGTGCTTTCCAAGCCTGCTGCTGATCAAAAGCAGTTTTTCATGGGAATGCTCAGAGACATGAGTGTAATGAAAGGCCATTTCCATGCCAAATTTCCATGCTCAAAGCCCTGGCTGCTTCAACTGAAGAGCTGTTTATGATAAAGTCATGGGATTTTTCTACTGCGGGAGCGAAGGGGTATTTCGGTTCTCCTGCCTGTTGTGCCAGGCCAGCAGATGAACTGGTTTTGCACGACCCACGTCTGACCCCCCTGGGCAGCCACCGCAGTCAGAGTCCCCAAAGCAGCCCCTGAACGGGAGTGTTCCTGCAGTGCCAGGAAGAGACTGGCATGGCTTGCTCAGCCTGGCAGGGGTTGCTGGATGAGCCCAAGAGATGAACAAGAGCTGCTGATGCTCAGCAGTGCTCTGGGTCTGGCTTTTCCCAGCCTGTGCTTGAACGCAGAAGGATGGACTGGGAGCCCTGGCCTGGGACTAGGATGTTCTGGGTCAGTTTTCCCAGCTCTGTCACAGGCGGTTTGTGTGATGTCGGGAGGAGCCACTTTACATCGTCACATCTCACTTTTCCCATTCCCAAGAGAGACGGTGACACGAAAGGAACAGACAAGTTCATGAAAAGCTGTGAGCTGTTCTGCTCTGTGTGTGCACTGAGGACACTGAGATATCAGTCTGGGTTGACATTTTCAGAGGCCTTTGATATCATCATAAACAACAACCGTTAATAGTGCTTAAATGAGAAACTGCTTAGAATACAGAGGGCAAGGGCTAGCAATTCAAGAACAGCATCGTGTTTCTTTACACACAGAATCAGGACATGAGGGCTGAGGAGATTTTTAACCTTTCCTTATCCGAAGCAGATTCAGCTCCATCACCTTGCAACACATGAAGCAAACCCAGAACCAGGAAGGCCCATTGTGCACAACCTCCTCCTGATGCAGGCAGATAGAGCCAACAAAGACTGAGCATTATTCCAAAGGGGCAGAAGGAAAAGGAAACAAACACAATTTTCTTTGGACAGAGATTTTCAAAAGGAAATGTTAAATTTCAATTTCTCTGTTTCGAGCTAATTTGAGCTACATAGGCAGGATGGATCAATTTAGAAACTATCTTCAATTCACAGCAACAGAAGCATCATCAACATTTCACTTATGTTGCCATCTTTCAAACCACTGCCTGGCTCAGCAGATGGGAGGTGGCAACTGCATCCTGCACATCAGACCATGCATGATAACAGATGGACTCTGAGTACATGAATTGCATGTCTGGAATGTGAATCTTTACAGACTTTACAGTACTTTAATTTTATTTGCTTATGCAATGGCTGGCTGACAAAAAAAGGGGGAAGGACAGACACTGACTTCCCTGAAAAATACACCTGAAAAGGTTACCATTTTACTACCTGAAATTTCTCCTGATTCGCAGGTTCACTATGTTTCATGTAACGAGTGGCACATGCCATCATATTGAACCTGCACATGCAGGAAGATTATCAGAGGCCTGAAGAAAACACTTCCAGGAAAAATCCCTTCTGTCCGCATGGGACTGTTTGCCTAGATCTAGAACAAATCCTTGTACTGATCTCCCCATCAGCTGCTCAGCACCACAAACCACTTTCAATTTCTGTGTTTCTCAGTTTGCAATTGTGATTTAGCCACCTCTCAGATCTAGGAAAGTTCCTATTTCCAGAAGAGTGATGCACATGTGGACTTTCCAGACAGATCCTGAACAATGACTCTTTTTATATCTTTCTCATTACATCTAGGTAACATTTTCAATCTCAGATTTGGATGGCTGAGAAATAACCAGGAAAAGAACACTGGCTTCCTATACTCCTCCATAATTTTCTCTGAAAGATGTTCAATTACTCTTGCTGCATTTTTTTTCCTTAAAGCTTTCTTCAAAGATTATTCTCAAAGTTCACATCACAGCATCCTGCTGAGTTAAGAAAGCAAAATTGTACACGTACAGGACAGAAGAATCCCCTTCAATCAATAGCTACATTTCTGTTTTAAACCCAATTGTTTCAGATGTCACTACTCCAAAACAGCTTTTGTCCTGATCAATATCTCTGGCAGCTGTTCAGATAACCTACCAGTGGAACTAATTGCGGTTAAAGCTACGCACCTATGCTCAGTCAGGCTGGGATGTGCTTTCCTTATGTAATTGCAATAGAAAACCTCTCATGAATTCAACCCAAGCATAACACAACCGCTTTATGGGATGGGCATATGTCGATTCAGCAGAACACTTTTTGGTGCTTTGTCCTCACCATAAAAAAGAAATCCAGAAATATTTTCATTATTCTGGTTCTGTCAGAGTTGTGCTAAATTGCAGGCATGGAAATAACTTCATTGACTTGAATGGTGTGTATTGTGCATCTTCGAGTGCTCTTGATGTTGGACGAGCTAACAGTTTTGCAATGCACAAAGTTCTCAAGAATGTATTTGTCACTTGTGGGGGAACCTTCCAAAATGCTGGATTTGCCAATACATGGTACAAAGGAGGTCAAAATCTGCACCAGTGCAAATGAGCAGAACATTAATGAATCCACATGCCAGCCTGCACCCTGGTTTTGCAGCTAATGAAGGTTCCTAAAGATCCGTTTTATGTAAACAAACCAGTCTGCTTCTCTCTTCAACAGAAGTACTACCAAATGCTTCAGAAGTGACCCCAATTTATTGTTTTGCAGAGGCATCTATATACTCCTTCACGTATAGAATCACCCACAGATGTTGCAGCACACTGCGCTGTATTTTAGTAGCACATGGGGAAAATGAGAAGCTCAGAGCTGTGGTGGATTGTTTCTGTCAAAGACCGGAAGGCACCGCAGGTAGGGAGGGCAGATCGTGGTTTTGATCAAATCTCAGTAAGCCTGAGTTAATGAGACATGGTGAAGCAATTCCAGGGAAGGGAAGCATCCTGTCTCTGCACTGGACAGATTGTTACATCCTAAATACCACTGGTATAAGCAGTTGTAAGAGCATTTTAGTTGGAGCCTCACTGCAAATGAAGGTAAACTTTGTTTACCAAAACTGACCAAGTTAATATTCAGACCAGAGTGCTAATCCCTATTCTTTTCTGTGGAAAGCTTTCAAAGGACAGTTCTCGTGAGGACCTCACCTACATTTCCAAGCAAGGGAGTTTTCACTCTTCTGCTGAGCATTTACAGTGGATACAGCTATTTCATTCCTCTTCCCACACTCCAAAACTGGAAACACCAACTCTCTAGTACAAAGTAGGCAAAGATGAGATTTTAATGAGTATTTCTTGCTGGAAAACTCCTTCTGCCAGCATTACTAAGACATACAAATGTTCCAGAGATGATCCTCACTCCCCAGATAAACTTACATTCCCACTCTCCCGCAGGTTTTTGGCTCACAGGTTAAGGGGATATCTGTAACACCAAGTGGCAAATCCACAGGTGTCAGTTCTCTCCCTCAGTGTCATGTCTGGTGCACCACCACACCTTTAACTCTGCTCATGTCTGTGCAAGTGGGCCAGGTGGCAGGCAGGGTGCCTCACTGGACAATATGAAACCAAAAAGTAACATTTGAATTTGATTAATTGCTAAGGCCAGCTTGAATGAAAACCCTAATTTTCATCCTACATCTCCTTTTCTATCACATTCCTCTAATTAAGCAGTGCATCAGGTGCAAGCCTGAACACAGCTTAAGAGTGAGTTTGAGCTCATCTCATTTATACTGACAATCACCAAGCGAGTGACCTGGCAAGGCCGACTGCATGTGACATGGTGGGCACCTGTGAGAAACAGCAGAGCTCTGCAGCCTGCCAGGAGCTAC
The DNA here is from genome assembly GCA_013399895.1 of Serilophus lunatus. Classification (NCBI taxonomy): domain Eukaryota; kingdom Metazoa; phylum Chordata; class Aves; order Passeriformes; family Eurylaimidae; genus Serilophus; species Serilophus lunatus. The sequence continues at coordinate 250,201 of VXBA01005309.1, forward strand.
AGCCAGCACCTCAGAAGAGGGAGCACTTTTAATCCTCTAGTAGGGTCAGTATTGATCAGATTGCTATTCGTGTAGCTCATTTTCCATCCTGAATAAATCAGAGATGGGAGCAGCCCTAAAGCTTGGGGGAATATGTATCTGACTCAGTTATGACACAGGTGAACATATTCAATGAAACCAGATACTGTCCACAAGCTCTACAACTGCGGCCCAAGTGATGGCTCAAGCACCTGACATGTGAACCTTACAGCACCTATGAATTTACCAAATGTATTAAATAGTTTTCTGCATCTCACGCTGCAGACGTTCCCTTTTCAGTAGAATTTTCTACCTATCCCATATGAAAATTCAGGTATTTGGGTTAATAGTGCATCAATATCTGTATCTGAAAACCCCCCTGTAATTCATGCAGAAAAATAATACATATGTATTTTTAAGCACTGTGAATTTCTTTCTTTAGGATTGTCTTAGCGTTTGTTCCCTTCATAATACTAAATCAATCATCTGCATCCAGAGTTTGATTCCATTTCTGTGGTATCTGCGTCTTACACTAACATATCAACAGCACCAAGTACTTTACTTTGCACAGAAGTGACTGCATCAGTATGCTACCACAGTCTGCAAAGCTGCAATTACATCAGCCATTAAAACCGAGAAGGGAAATGGAGAACAACACCCTACATTAAGTCATACCAATTACAGAGTAAGTACCTGATGCTAAGAAAAGTGACTGTTATATTTATGTCCTTATATAACTAACAGACTCAGTGAGCTCTTGCCCTCTGCTTATCTGTTGGGCTCTTATCATTTCAGGAAATGAGAGTCTGCCTCTCTTACAAGTGATTTTGTAAGCCAAAAAAATGCAGATTTCTAAGTCAGATTGCTGATAGGCCTCTAAGAATAAGAGAAGAGCATGGAGTTCTGTTGTTACATCAAAGACAGTGCTCCAGCTACTGTGCCTGCACTGAACCCCTTTTCAGGGCATCACCAAAGGGCTGAGGTTGGAAGGTACCTGTGGGCCAATGCCCTGTTCAAAGCAGGGTCAAATAGAGCAAGTTCCTCAGGACTGTGGCCAGTAAGGTTTTGAGTATCTGAGGATGGAAACTCATATTGGCAAAACAAGCACCTATGTTCTGCCACCACACTGCAGAAGCTACTTGAGCTGCTGTGTTCCATCAGTGACAATGGCACTTGCAAGTGACAATGGCATTTACCAGTGCAGCAGAATTACAGCCCTGACACAGACCGAGCTGTTTGCAACCCTGGGCCGGTTTCACTTTGTGCAGTAAATGGAAACAAATGGCTTCCAGGGACAAGTAACGCATACTGGCAATATTTTAGACCAGTAGTAATTCAGCACTGCTATAAAGGTCTCCAGACTATTCAGAGTTCTCAGATTTTAAGTGCTGGTGGTCTGCTATCAAACCACCAGAGCTTCAACCCATCCTCCTTTCCAAAAGATACTGCATGGGCTGGATTACTGCCTCCCAGCAGGGATTGAAGCAGTACAGAAGGAGCTGATGTTGTAAAAGCTGGTTAGGTATAGCTAGAGGGTAGGGACCTTAAAATGCCACTCTGCTTAACCTATGCCAGCTCAGGGCCACTTTCCCAGGCCCCGCTCCATCCCCAAGAGTATGACAAACAACAGCACCCAATCCCTTCCTTCAGCCCTGCTATGAGGCAGATCTTATTTGTTCTGGGTTCTTCATGACCTCTGGGTATGGCCTTGATATGGAGGTTCTGAATAATTTTTTTCCTGAAGATTATTTGAACCACCTTTGTGCTTCAAATAAAGAGAAGCTTACGTGCTGTGTTGGTTGTGTGCCCAGAGCTGAGGGCTGTGCAGAGGCCAGCCACTGATCGTGTTATTGTCAGCAAGCTTTCTGCAAATTGCTGTGCAACTATTCAAACTTGCAAGTTATGTGAAACATAAGGAGCAGCTTATGCAGTCATGGTTAGACCAGTTCTTTGTAAGACGGAGCAGGTTTCAAAGCAAACAGGAGTCTTGCTCTACAAGCCCCTGCTGCTGGTACAGAAGGCAGAGGACACACAGTACCTGTGCTGTCATGGTGGGGGCTTGGACCAGTCCTTATGAGGGGACAGTATTTTCATTATTGCTTTGACATCACTGGGCACAGCTTTTCCTCACTGCATGTGTCAGGTTGTGTGCTGATTTGTGTTGGGATTTCAGTTTCCTGGACTATGACATGCATCAAAGCCACAACCAGGCATCCTGGGGACATCAGTCAGAGCTCTGAACCATATGTAGTTTAAGATAAGACATAAGGAGATGGGAAACATCCCTGAAGGACAGTAAAACCAAAATCGAAGCACAATAACAGAGAGCCCAGAACACAGAAGAGCAAGAATAAAAGGAGACTAGAAAATGGGGCAGAAATCATGAGTGCTCTCAGAAACAAAAGCACCAGGGACAAAGGCAACCACCCTGATGTTGGTCTGTCAGGAAAAGTGGTCAAGGACAGGAGTCAGCCTCACAGCACGGCATTTCAAGTTTGGGAAAAACTTTCTTTGGCCCTTGTGTGATCTCACCCGGCATCTTCATGCGGGAAACAATCTAATGATCTCACTCTGCTTGTTGGGTGGGGGTTTTTGGGGGGTTTGTTTTCTCTTTTTTTTTATTACCACTCGTGTAATTCATTAAAAATAAAAAAATACTAAATTTGACTGTGGTGGGTGAAGGGAACAGCTGGAGCACATGTGAAATAACAGGTCTCTTCTGATCCAGAATCCTTCACTGCAGGAGGGCAACATAATGGAAGCTACTAATACAGTACTTTAATGATGAGAACTCCCGTGCACCATCTGACTGTGTGAATATACTTGCTTTTATATGCTTTGACAATTTTTGCTTGTAGTCCCACCTATAGCTGACACTGGGCTGATACTTTGGTTATAGATTGGAAAACCACAAACATCATTTGAAATGAAAGGAAGAAAAGAACATTTCTTTGCATAACAAAGTCATTCTAAACTGAAGGGAAATCTGCTCTACTCCTGGGTCCCAAAAGACAGAAAAGACCAGATAGCACTGTGGTAGGTGCTTAAAGTTCCTGCATTCACCTCGTGCCAAAACTGCTGAGTATCTAAAAGAAGTCAGAATGCTCTATCCCTAGAATTCTTTAGCAAAAGAAGACAATCAGGAGATTCTCGTAAGACAAAGCTATTTATCCTGTTAAGCAGAGCTGTCAGAATATATATTAATATTATATATTAATATACTTTTAACCTCATTCCACAAGCCTAGAGGCCCACTTGCAACTACTCTATTTTGACACTCAGTTGTAAACAATCTCAATGTGGACAGCACAACAGCAGTGAGGCAGCAATGTCCAATGTTCAGGGTGGCAGACTAAAATGAATTCCAACACCATTTTGAACAGTAAAGGCAGAGCAGTGATAAATGCCTATTCCTCATCCTAGCAAGATATCAGGAACAACACTGCTCACCCTGTAGTAACGCCATCTAACGATGTGTGTTAAAACACTGAAATTAAAATGCAGTTTACTATAGAAGGCAGTGTTTTGTTGTTTCCTTATGCAAGATACTCACTTATCCTGAGGCTGGCTAGCATTGTTAGCCTCAAAACTTCTGTGCTGACACTTTGGAATGCACATCCTGCACAGGTTTTCTGCAAACAAGTTTCTACTCGGGCTACTGTAGAAACTGCAAAACAGCTTTGCACTAGAATCCAGTGGTGTGGGGAAAACCAGATTGCTCTCAGTCTGAGCAGTGGGAAAGTCCTGATCCAGTGCTTGACTATGCCACTGTCTTTCATGAGCAGCAGACACTGCCATATGTTTTCCTGAAATACTGGCCCAGAAAACTGTGCTTCCTGGTGCCTCACAAAACACAGATTGGTTGATGCTGACATCCCTGCTGGGACCCAGTGGTTGCCTCTGTAGGAATGATGAGAGAGCAAAGCTATTTGGCTTTCTTCCCTGGGAAAGGATTTTGTTGAACCTATTAACAGCAGGAATTTCAGTAATAACCCCTGTATAAGTACATACACACATCCATACATATGATTCATTTTAGCATGAGCTATAGGATGAGCCAGATTATCTAATTTTTATGGTTTGGATGATAAGCAAGATGAAGATTTATACCCTCCATTACATTTGCCACATGACATTTAAATCAGCACCCAGGACTGCATGCAGACAAACACTCTGTGAAAATTCAGGCATGTTCAGAGCAGCCCTGTATATTCAACTCAAGCTCTCCTATGAAATAAGTAGAAAATCATTCACAGGATCAGTTCTACAAAACTGCACAGCATGGATTCTCTGCTTGCAGTAGCTCTCACTGTGAGGCCCAGATCAACCTCTCATTCCCTGAGAGAAGGGGAAGTTTGAGTTGGTCCAACCTGGGTTTGGCAAACTACACACCTGAGTTGCTCAGCAGCTTTCCAACAGTTCACACTATGTTAATCACAGTGTACAGAATCCCACAGTCACTCCCAGGGAAGGTAAGTTAATGAAAGAAAACTTTCTTTATGATCACAGTTTTACTTCTGAAAGGTTTCATGTCCATTATTCACATGGATTAGAAGCCATAATGCTGTTGCACACCTGTCAGCAACAGAATACACTCCAAAACTGTTTTAGTAATTCCAGCATCCATAACAGCCCAAGGAAGAGTCAGTTCCTGGGTCCTAGCTGTAATTTGCAATACACTGGCTTTTATCAGTGAGCCCTTCTGTCTTACAGCCCCACACCTGTGCTATCACCTCCATAACAGAGAGTCAGAACTGCCTCCACACCATCTGGCAGAAATTTGCTTTCTACTTGCTGCCAGGAATTGTGGGGAGAGAAGTCATGTCACAATAAAACTTTTTGCATATACGTAGAGTGTCCTTGATAATTCAATTCCTGCAAGCTCTTTTATAACCATGTTTTCAGAACATTTGATGATGCAATAAAGAATTTTGTTGTGAATGCTTTCCAGGTGAAAAGAAAAAAAATCCAAACAGCTGTAAAATAAAACAACTGACACTTCAAAACACCTTATCCAGATATGAGTGTTAGGCCCTGACATAGCACAGTGTGTAAGTAAGCTAACAAATCTGCTAGGCAATTGCTTAAATAAAGTAAACTCTTCAGTGCTGTTCTGATCACTCTCTCAAACACAAAGGTCATATTTTCAGCACCTATTCCAGAACAGACAGTGTCCATTCCATGAGATCACGTATTCTGAGCATATACAAACATTGATTATTCCCCTTGCCCCCTCTTCCTTCTTTGAGCTCTGAGGTAAGGAGTTAGGGAAGGCTTTAAAGACAAGGAAGAAGCATCCTTGAGAGGAGGGAAGGAAGGGGAAAAAATACTGAAATAATTAAAAACAAAAAAAACCCCAAACCTCAAAACACAAGAGAACTGCAAAGAGGAGTCAATTTGTCTAGAAGAACTGTAGCCTACGAGCTAAATTAGTACTCTGGAAATGACCTTGGCTAATGTCTGTCTTTCCTCCTTTTTCACTTTTTAGACAGGATTGAAAGTAAAAATACTATGTTAACACTAAGAGACTGTTACTCTGAGCATTTGCAGCACAAATGGAATAAAAAAGTCATACAAAAGCTTTCTGATTGCAGCACAGGTCCAAGGACTGTAGCACATGGGCCTGTGTGCTCTGATGACATAGTTGGCTCAGACCAATTCAGCAGAACAGCTTATTTAGCCATTGGAAACCAGTGATTTATTTATACTTCCGAGGCCTTAGCAATTAATACTTGAATACAATGCAGTTCCCATCTGGTGCTCTGACACCAGTAGAGGCACTGGTGACCACAGTCACCCCTCTGACACTTGTTATTGCAGCCTGCAAGGTTTGGGATATACAAGCTCTGCCCATTCTATGTCAGTGCCAGGGCAATAAACTTCATTTCAGTTCTGTGCTGCTTTGGGATATGTGCACAGAATACTGATTTATTTGAATGTAACTCCAGTCTATAGTTCCAAACCCGAGGCTTTTCCCATTCACAACACCCATTTGCTTTTTACACCAAACTGCACTGTGGAAGGTATTTTTATTGGGTCTGAGTACTAGGTGAGTTGACCAGTAGAAAGCTGTGGCTACCTTGAGACCTAAATACGTTTTCTTAAGTTTAAGGAAGGGTGCTGGAAGGGACATTGAATAGTGCCTGCCCTGCCTGTGGGGGTTGAAGGTCTGAGTGAGGGACGTGGTTAAACCAGGCAAAGGACTGAGGAGGAGCCAGTCAGGAAAGAAACACCTCGTTGCAGTGTCAGCCAAAAGCTGTGAGTCTGGCAGGACACACATCCAAAGCCAGAGGACAGCTGCCATAGCCAAGGTTTGTCATCCCTGAAGACTGGGACAGGTGTACTGCAGCCATCACCTGTACAGCTGGGCTGCACCCTGGCCATGACAACCCTGTGCAGCCCAAAACATTGGCTACTGCTGGGTACTGAAAGTGGCCTCTCTAATTTGGCTTAACGAGCTGTGGGATGCGGGGGGGGGGGGGGGGGGCTGCCTGTTCACTGTCCCCTACTGTGTGACCAAGGCAGAGTGTCCAAAGCAGAGACAGGGATGTTGTGTTGTCCCGTTGTGCACCTGGGAGACCTTGCTGGCAGAGTTATATGTGTGGATGGAATAGGAGGCAGAGAAAGCCCCAGTTTAAAGATTGACATCATAAATAACCAACCCTTGAGGGTTACCCTTGAATGTAAGGATTGAAGAGAAGGACAAAAATAGATCTGTCATTAGGTTTGATTGGTTTGAAAGTCTCTCTGTACACACACTCTTCATAATTAAGCATTTCTGAATAGGCCTTGTGTATTCTGGGGGTGTGGAAGGGAAGAGAGGAGGGAAACCAGGTGGAAGAGAAAAATGCTTCAGCTGACAATGACTGAGAGGGGGAGAATTGCATGGTAACATGCCATCCATCTACTGGGCTAGATTCATTATTCACGGCTCACTCATCTCGTTCTAAATTTTAAATGTCATCTAAAGTGCTTTTTGAATTCATCAGTTTAAAAGATGTTTACTAAGAAGCAAAATATTGTGTTATTACTCAGAGGCACTGAGGGGCTGTGGGACCGCAGGCAGCATGTGGATGGCAAAGCAAGAAGCCAGCTAACCTGGAAATCTCTTGCTTGCCATTTGGAGGCAGCTCTGCAGGAACAGTGCTTGTTGACTGACCCTTGGAGCTGCCCATGGCTCCATCCCAACAAGGTGGTCATCATTTCTAAAAAGCATCTCAAAGATTTCAGTCAGGCACGGGGGAAGAAGGACTTTACACCAACATCCATCCTAGTCTGTGCTGGGACCACCCATGACAGGACCAGCCTTAGCATCCAGAACATCCCACATGCCTCCCTGTCACACGAGGTATAAATAGACAATCAGATTTTTACACAACCCTGTGGCACTCTCTTTAGCAATAATAAAATCTCAGCTACAGTAGGTGATTAGCAATCAGAAATCTAGGCTGAAAGAAGACACAGTAGTGTTGACATTCCTCACAAATGGTGAGGCTGAGTCGCAGAGTGCTGAGGTTTCCTGGGACCTCACTTCCCTGCTTCCCCCTCACACAGCCTGGCACAGTGCCTTCAGCATAATCACTCCTGTACTAATGTCTTCTACTCACATAGTCATTTCTTCACCAGCAAACCCACGCATATCCTCAAGGTATTTAAGTTACACACTGTGTGATGGTAATAGCTTTGTAATGGTGTTCATCTGTCATCCATTTGAAATATCCTTTCTTGGCCCACTAACCCATCTCCAATGGCTCCCACTGCTCAATGAAACAAACATTGCTGGAAAGTTTCAGAGGCATATTTGGGGAAAAAAAAAAAAAAAAAGTGCAGGGAAAGAACCAAAATGAAAACTTCCTAGCCAGACCTTCCTAGCCTATGGCCCATACAAGAAATAGCCAGAAGCTTTAAAGAGATCTGTGTATAGTGGAGAACTGAAACTGGAAGTAGTATCCTGGTGATTCTTTATCTGTGTTTTCTTCTTTACCTGTCCCTACCACTCCCACCCAAAGCCCACTGGCATAAGGAAGGACTCTCAAAGACTTTGTATGATTTTAAAAAAACAGTTTTTTGTGGTTGAGCTTAATTTCTTCCACTACCTAGAGATACAAAGTTTCAGTTCTACTTTGGCTCTGGGTCAGCATAAAAGATGCTTCCAATTTTATGCGAATCACTTCACTCACGGAATAATAGAATTATAAGGATTATACAAAGCAGTAATCCTCAGCACTCAATGGGATCAAAGCAGTATTCAAATATTAAGCAACACTCAGAGAAGATAGCTCAAGTATTATTGTCCTCATTTTATGGAGCAAGGAATGGAAGACATGAACTTAAAGCATGGGACTTCTTCCCAAGAGGATTTAAATTGGGAATCACATGCTCCAGGTCAGCTTGAGGACTCCCTCCTTCATGGTGCCCTGTACCAGATGCCTGGTGATGCCCTGTCCTGTCCCGATACCCCTCCTCACCTCCACAGCACTGCTCCTTGAAGCCCTTCCCTGCCAACTGCAGCATTTAGCAGTCCTGCTGCATTTTTAAATAATGAACAAAATATTAAATATCAGCATCGCAAAGCCTGCAGAACCTCTCTCATCCGGTCCCCCCAGCACGTACTTTACCAGCACTGAGAAGCTCAGCTAAGCTCAGTGTCCCTGTGGCTGATGATCAGATGTCACCACACACCTGCAGTGCCTGCAAGTCCTCTGCAAACAGGCAAAGGGTGGGAGACATCACCCTCCCCTCTGTGAGGTCACACAACATTCATCCTGGCACCAGTCCCCACATTTCACCCATAAGACCAAGCTATTTGTCACTTGTTTAATGACTGAACACTCAGGCACACTAAAGGTTTCCTCTTTAGCACATTACTCTGCTTGAGGCACTGCCAGGTCACTGCCTATGCAAGGTGCACATGCTGCTGCTGGTGAAGTTAACAAGTGATGATCACAAGGAAGAGGGAGGAAATAGGAGCTTGTCATGGTGCTGCACTGTGTTCACTTAAATAGAACTCTTGAATAAACAATTTCCAGGAACCAGAAAGCAGAGACTCCGATTTTCCACACTGAAGTGCACAAGATCATATACATTAAGGAAGACAAAGAAATATAGCTGAAAGCCAAATACAGGTTACAGTGGCCGGAGATCATCTTCAGGAGATGAAATATTCCTTAAATGATGAAGACAATAATTCACAAGAATGAGACTCTCCAGTGAATTATAGGAGTCCTCTTCCAGTAAGTTAGAAGAAATATGAATCTAAAATGTAAACGCACTCATCCATCACTGATTCTGCTTAAAGAGATTTATGGATATATACATATTTTACCATCTTTTATATTTTTATAAGCCTGACGTTTTAGTTCACCTGTAGGTGATGCTGGGACATGAAACGTATCAAAAGCTTCCCTCCACCACTCATGTGTTATAGGCATGGAGAACATTTTTAAGCTCAAGGACCAATAGAGATGACAAAAACATAAAACAAGGTACAGTGGAACCTTGAAGTTATTATGGCACTTTGGGGATGGGAGAAAAGAAAGATACTGGCAATTAACCTTGGAGCCCCATAAAAACTTTCAATGACCAAATCCAAGCAACAGTCATTAAGGGAAGTGGATAAAATGAGTTCTGATTGAGAAGGTACCTAAAATCAAGTACCTAACTTTAAAAGCAGTATTGTTAACTTCAGTGGTGAATGTTCATGCGCATATAGTTACAGGATCTTAGTAGAGCACATGCATTTTTTTCCTTACACTGGGTAAATCCCTAGCCTTTCTGTGATCTAAATACACATCGGATGACCCAATATTCAGTCTTATGTTCTAAACTGAGGGCACCTTTTCTGTCACTTCTAGTACTTCCTCTGATCTGCTTCTTTATCTTATCCAGTGATTATATGTAATACCTCGTTTGCAGGAAAAAGGAAGGAAGGAAATGAACCCACTCTGGATCAACAGCCTGGTTCCCAGTGCAGAGCCCTCTGGACTGGCACATGCACCTGTACAGGCACAACCCACTGTACACCAGTGGCCAAGGACGGTATTTCACAGATGAATAAAAATCTCTGTGCAATGATGTTTCTATAATTTGAGGTTGGGGAAATGGCTGGGATAGAGAGCCTATGTTACTGTAGAAACGGCTGCCTATGGCTTTGGATTTCAGCGCATCCAGTCTAGCTGTGGGTTCCTGTTGACAAAAGTGGTCCTGTTCTCCCTTCTTTCCTGCTCCTGCCATGTGCTCTGGCAACTTCCCTTGCCCCAGGTGGTGCAACTGTGCAGCACATGGATCCATCTCACTGAGCTCATAGAAAAGTAACTTACCAAAATAAAAATTACTTATTCCATATCAACAAGCTGATCCAGCCGTGTGTGGTCACAGCTGCTGAACATTGCAGATACAGAGCATGGAGTGGAAGGCTCAGAACTCTTCCCCCTCACCTGCTGCAGCCTTCTCACATTTGGTTCAACATAACAAATGTCAAATGCCCCAAAGCAGAGAGACCTTTATCCACCAGTCACACTGTCTGACACAAAGCCTATAGGTCAGTGACAAAGCTTTGAGCAGATTTCCTTATTTTTGAGTGCTTAAGTTCATAACCTTCACATGTACATACCTAGCATTGGTAAAGTTCTTGGGATTTCCTTTCCAATTAAGACAGTTTGCATATGGACTCAAATATATAATCAGCCAATGGTGCATTTTTGTGTATATGCTCATAAGCACTTTTCCAGGCATGAACCCTCATTACAAAAAGTGAGTGTGTCCTCTATGGTACATCACGTATCTGCCACCTCCCTGCATGCCCATTCTCACTAAAGGGCTATCCCTAAACCATGTAAATATACATGCAACTGCCCAAACTGTATCACCAGGCAAATCAAACCCCTATATCCCTCACTGCTTTCCACTGACAGTCTTTATTGTTAGATATATTCCCAGCTAGAGCTCACAATCTACAAGATGATTTGCTTAGCTGTATCTGTATTGATATTTATGAAGTTTGATGCACATTTTAAACCAGACCAAATGCATGATTTTATTCTTTATTGAATAGTTACTGGTAATGCAGCTTGTCAGGAGAATACATTGCCAAAAAAAAAAAAGAAAAAGCTCTCTTAATGTTAAATCAATGATTCATTTACTCTCTTCATGATTAATTGCAAAGTATTTGGAACTCTAATGACTTTTGTGGATGCAATATCATTTAATCAAGAAGAAAACAGATCCAATATGCATGGTGATACTGATTTTTCTCCTGTGTCAGTAAAACAAGGAACTATTTACTTCCACTGCTCCAGGTGCTAGGGAAAGCTGTCAGAATCAATGTGGAAACTTGGATACCTCAGTATGGGAAATTCAGAGCTGTTCCTTCGGAAAGGTGGATGTGTCTCTTTGCTGCTGTACAGGTAACACACAACCAAAACAACAGACGTGTTATCTCCAATGTGCTGGCCAGGACTGCTCTCCATCTGAAGCATTCACAATTCAAAGGGAATCACAGATGTTTACCTAGTTAAAACAACCACAACCTAGCAAGTGCCCACAGTAGTTTGCAGACTGGCATTGAACTTAGGCACCTTTTTAGCTTAGCCTAAGCTACTGCCGCTGTTGTCCTGTGGATCCTCCTTTCCAAGGCCTGGATCAGCTCTAAACCCAGGCAACGCACCATCCTGGCAGATGGCCCTTCTAGACACAGAGAAAAGCTTAAGAAAGTACCAGGCCTTGGCAGGGGTTTAGCTACCCATGGAAGCACACTGATCCCTGGCACTGCTCACCCATATCAGGGTCTCTACAGCGTTGGTTTGGTTCGCTTTACTTCAGCCTGTGGTCCCTGGATGGTCATCACAGCTGCTCTCCAGGAGCCCTGTGGCACCAGCCAGCCAGATAGCACGTGTTATGATACAACATTCCCACTCCTGCCAAGATTCACTTGGGATACACAGGATTGTTGAGGAACACACCTGAGTCCCACACTGGTATCTGAATGGCCAGACAGGAAAGTTTCCTTTACAGGATCCTCATTGCTGTTGCTGAACTGGTGAGAGTTGCAAAGGCAGGTCAGGGCAGTGTGCTTGTGTCCCCGGCCTGGCCACCGTGTCAATGCCAGGCCCTGGCAGCTGTGGGATGGCTGTGGGCAGCCACATGCTCCATCCCTCCTGCTCTGCCTGTGCCAACAGCAGAGCTGGCAGCTACACACAGGCTGCTGGCCTCACAGCGGGGCAAAGCCCTGGCTATGCTTCAAGGAGAAGAGAGGAAAGCAAGAAGCTTAAAGGATGCTTTAAAGGACATTTAAAATGGCTTTTCATGCCAATTTAACCCTTATTGTGTAAACTACTGAAAAGCTAATCCATTAATAAACTCTTCTGCCCTTCTGCAGTCTAATTACACTACCATGTATTCAGAGTGGGCTTGTTGGTAGAGGGTTTTAGAAAGGAGGACACATGCAAAAAGCAAGCATGATGCTGTACATTGTCTGCAATGATTTTGCCTTGTGATAGATCCTCAGGTTCTGCTTGGAGATGAGCTGGTGGTCACATCTGGTTCCCAGGGGCCAGGCTTCTCATGGTGCTCACCCTCAGTGCATGTGGCCAGTGTCTAACTGGCTTTTCTGCAGTGAGTGCAGCACTGGAGAGGTTCTCAGAGACTGGGTTCCCTGCCCTACTCTGACAGCTGAAAAGATTCTGCCTATCCACAGACATTTATGTGGCAGAAGAAGGCAGGCAGCAGGTGTCCAAGGAGATCTTTGCTAACGTGACATAACATGGAAAAAAACTGCTGGTAAACAAAAATAATACAGAACAGGAAAGGAAGGCTGCTGGCATCAGCAGCAAGGGACCCAACTGGTTCGGTCCAGTGACAATGGAGAGTGGAGAGAGTAGGAGAGAACACAAAGCACCTGGTAAACTGGGAAAAGCTTGAGACTGAGACAGGAGCTGCAGCCTTGAGTAACACTTCTCTCACATTCAATACTTGACTTCTGTGCTTGGCTTTCTTCCTTCTGGAATTTCCCTCCTGTGTTTCCAAAATTTAAAGCCCTGTTGTGATCCTGCCCAGGGAACTAAGCAGGGGGAGGCAGCAGATTCAGACTGCATAGAGTACAGGGAGAAGCTGAGGGATCTCAGCTGGCCAGAGTGGGACAGCCCACCCCTTTCCTCAGCACTGAAGACTAGTTGGCCCCAAGTGAGAAAGAGAAGCCTCAAGTGAGAAAACGAGATCAGATCCATCTGTCACACACAGAGCATCCCACAGGTCCCAGGCCCATGCCTGCACTGTGCATGTGTTCACTTCACTCAGGCAGGGCTTGCTGGGAGCTTTCATTTCTTGCCTAACTCCAGGTTGGCCCCTGTCCTGTGTGCTGCAGCAAGCACACCTTGGGGAGGCTCCACTGAGGCGTCAGACATCCTGCCTGCGGTGTGTGAGTGCAGGAGATCAGATTCCTTCCCAGACTTGCAGCCTCCTGGAGCTCTGGGGACATCTCAGAACAGCTGCCTGCTGTGCTTAAAAAGGAGAATAGTCCCAGCACATATTGCAGATTGCTTCAGAGAAGAAGGCATGAAATGAGCAATGTTCTGTTTTTAAATAGCTCTGTCCCATGTTTGCCCACTGCCAGCCCATGCTGGCAGGTGAGAGGAAGAGCAAGTGAGGACTTCATCTACTACTGGAGCCCTGAGATGTAGGAGCTTGGCACTGCACCCTGTGGAAACATGGTGCCACTTGCAAAAATCAGCTGAAAAAATGCCAGACATCTGTGCCCTCACTATGTGAACCAGAATAGAAAAGAACCAGCTATTTTTTTTTTTTTCCCCACTGAGGTTTATAAAAAGCCCCTGTGTGATCTAAACTGACATAAAAAATGACAGTCTCCTATTGATTATTTTTAACCTAATTTAGCTGACACTGATTGTACTGGACCTCTATAATTATGCACAGCACTTGGGTAGAATTATCAACAGCTTCATGGGGCTAATGTTATGCCACTGTCATATTTGACCCATATTTTCAACACAATCAAACATCTTCTGAATATCAGGATATCAACATTTACCTTTCTTGGGAGCTTAGTTTTTCCTTTCTTTTCCCATTTCCTTCCACTTCAGATACACCACACACAAATGAAAGTATTGCATTCACAGCTCTTCTCCAGACTAGTGTCTCATCAGCCTTGGTCAGCTGTCCCCCAAGCTAAGGTTCTCCTCCATGCAGCCTCGACCATGCTCATCCCATCCTTTCTTTAGACATGTGCAATAAGGGAAGAGTGTTTTCTTGTGCTGGGAGGGTCAAGACTCAGAGATTTTGGCTTGAGAGGGAGGGAGATTCTCCTGCTCCTCCTAGCAGATCGACCACAAAGGTCTCAGCAACTTCTGGAACATGGTACTGAGGTCTCATGGGCCTCTCTGGTGGATGCACGATGATACCACAAGGCAGGAAAATCAAACGTGCCCCAGCCATTTAGGGCTTAATAGAGCAGACTTAAACTCCATCTGGCAACCAACAGCGGGAGAGCAGAGACCAGTGAGTCCAAGTGTAAAAGCACCACTTAATAAATGGAGGGATGCACTGTGCTTTAGCTGAAGGTTACAGATGGTGGTCCCAAGTCAGACTTCTTGGTAGGAATCATGAAATTGTCAAATTACTCTGAAAGCATCAAATGCACAGATACAGTGCTGCCTCTCAACATTTTTGTACATTTTTAGTTAACCAGAGAGGAAAGAACTACCTTAGCTGTACCTGCTGTTTCCAGAAATATTTTAAAGCCTACAATATCTCTACATTGTGAAGTGGAATAATAAGCACTAAGTGTGTTTCTCCTACCAACAGACAAGATGTAACCTTCACCACTGCTCCCAGCAGGTTCTCCCAGTTTACTCATTGTCTCCCTCCTCCCCAGGTCCACTTCAAAGACAATCTTCTCCTCCCCTCATCAGCTCAGACTTTCCAATTAAAGTTGCACTCAACAAGCTGAACTGCAAGGTAGTCTAAGGCCCTTAGCTCAATTTCTTAGCCTGTAAAGTTAGCAAAATGGGGAGATTATGAGGAAATGGAGGAGGAAAAAAGTCTCTATTTCAACTATTTTTTCAACCCTATATGCTGAGTACTTTTTCATTCCAGTTTTAAATGTGTCTTACTACCTGCTGCAGTCAGGTGCCCAGGGGAGTGTCATTCACAAGCCATAAGTAATGTAGTGAGGGAAACCAGTACCTGCTTCTCAGAGTGAGCACAAGGGAGTGTCATGCTCTTTATTTGGGCAGTCTGAACACTTCTCAGTGCATGGCCTACAATGAGAGAGTTCACCCTCTTTTTTTTTTTTTAGTATAACTGTAGCACTGGAGTATTTCTCTAGGACACTTACAAATAGGATCAGTTGTATTAAAAAAAAAAAAAAGGAAAAAAAGCTTTGTAATTGACTCTCTGAAAAATGTGAAGAAATGAATCTTGTACTGTGCTGGGAACGTGGTGTGGAGGTCTTGAGTAAGGGTTTTGCTGCTTATGGGCATCGCTACCCAATGGAAGCCAGACTTAGGGTCTCTAATAGTATTAGAACTCAAAATCATCACCAGGTCACCCTCCAATAGTGACAGAATATCCAGGAGGGCAGATCCAGGAAGAAAGATGGCCTTTTCACAATATAGGATTTTTTTTATTTTCATTTGAGACTAATTTTCAGGATTGTATGCTATGTTTCACAAAACACCCAAAGCCTAATTTTAAATCCAACTCGTTGCCATCAGAGTAGGAGACTTCTGGAAAATGATCTAAAATCTACTCAGTCCTTGCCAAGGACTGCACTGTCTGCAGGGTGAGGCCTTTGGTGAACTGGGGAAGGGATTCATATCATGTGCTTCCACAAAGAACTTCCTAATGCACAGTTAATTGCTTGTTACATTTAGTGAATTTAAGATTCTGGATTAGAGGAAAAGTACTTATGCAAAAAGCATTAGCCTTCAGAAATGTTAACAACACATCCATCCACATACCCATTCATCTTACCAATTCTGGACTACCTTAGCACAGCTTAGTAGGGGCTGTGTATCTCCACTGAATTATGACTATGAAGGATCATTACAGGAAAATATGAACGACAGCACTTCATATCAAAAAATGCGTATGCACAAAAATGCTTCATGAAAGCATTGTCAGTCCCTCTGCAATCTTGTGTCAGGGTGAAATAAGAAAAGTCCTAACTATGAAAGCCTGTCCGATTCTATTTTCTGCACAGAAAAAAAACTCTCTTATTTTAAAATAATCTTTAAATTTGATATTAACGGATAGACCACGATATAATTTTCATCTTCTGAAAAGCTGTGAAGAACCATTTCACTGGATGTGGAAACCAGATCACAAATATAAAAGCATTTAATGAAAATGTGAGGATCTGACTACCCCTTTTGTTAAGGCAATCTCAGCTAGTACTCCTGCATTCTGGTTGGTGGAGGCAATACTTGCATTTGACTGCAAGAGTGATACAAAGGAATTTTAAAGAGAGTGAATAAATGAAATGATATTTATGTTAGTATTTACTTAAGTCCTGAGGATGACTTACTCAGAATGTAGTCACATAAATTTTTTGAGAAGGTGTAGCAAAGATTAATTGAAATATTAAATCAATTTTATGACTATAGGAGAGAATGCAGTTCATCCACATTTGTCACTGTATTCAATAAAACACTACAGCTTAAGACTTTGATTTACAAATAGTAGAGCAAAGATCCTGAACACTAGAATAGTGCTGGGTGTCTCTAAATTAAAGGATCTGTGTAAAACCAGAAGTAATTCTTATCTGCTGCTATTAGACTGGCACTATATGATATATGTAAAAGGTGTAAATAATAATAAAAAGTATATACATAATGAGATTTTTCAAGAACTTTCAGCCATGTCCTGACTCTGTTCCCATTGTACTTCCAAAACAAGCAGAACTAAGTCATGGTCACTGCATTTCTAAAATTCACATTTGTTTTAGAACTGCAGCTCTCATTTTTTATCACACTTGTCCATTCCCCTCTGAAATAACCTGCAAGGCTGGAGACTACGGCTACAGGTGCTTGTACTCCATGATATTAAGTTTGATCCTTTCTAGTGAGGTGGGGAAAAATCTCCAGGATATGAAGACAAGTCTCACGCTGGACTCAACACAGATGACAAAATGGTTAAAAAGAATCATGTGAGGGCACACTTGTGTTTTATTGCGCTGTGATCTCGTGCACATTGGTGATGTCTCACCAGATTGTACCAGTGCCATCCTACAAGCTGTATCTGGACATAAGAATTGTGCATTTCTCCACAAGGTTGTCTGAAACCATTTGAAAAATTTCTATTAACTTTCAGCAAATTTGGGGTCAGCCTCTGTGGCTCCAGTTAATGTGCACTTCCCCTTGAGCTTTCCCTCATCTTACCCCATTTTGCTAAATGATAAAAAGCTATGTATTTAGCTACTACACTCGAGCCTTGGTGCAATCCATGGATTTTCCTGGCACATAAAGATGGGATTGCTATGTAACTCATCACAGAAATGCTGTATTAAGCACCAATAGCAAAAGCACATAAATCAAGGTCATAATATGGTATAATTTGGATGATCTTTAACAAAACACAACTGTCCACTGTGTCACTGGCTGCCATCACATTCAATAAGACTGATTAAAATATATTGAACAAATTGAAACACAATCACAAAAAACAGGTATGAAATTTTTGATAAAGCAACAAAATTACCCAAATTGAGCATATCATGAATGCCTTGGCAGAAAATAGTGAGCCGGGATTTGGACATTTTGCAGGATTTAATTTAAAATAGAAGTGCCCTGACACAGAAATGAATCTTACTTATCAAACACGTACTTCCCTGCTTTTGCTATGTTCTCCTAATAAATGTTTCTAATTCTGGCCCCGGTGGGTAAAGTTTCTTTTGAAAGATTAGGGTTCAGAGCAGAGAAATGAGTAGGGTTTTTTAAGCTCATCTGCTTGGTTTAAAACTCCTTGATTTACCCTGAGCCTTGCGCCAGGGGGTCAGCTTGTAGCTGGAGAGTGTCAATACAGCTGTATTGATTCCAGACAGATTCCACACCAATTTGTTACTGGCATGGACCCAGTCCTTGATTATATCTGAGAGCTGGGCATAGGTGCCTGAGTGAGCTTTCCTGACAGGACCTAGAGTGTCTAGGGAAAAATCTTTAAAGACAGAAGATTGCTTAACATCAGTGAAAACCACTAGTCCTAGAAATACAGTTGAAACAAATTATTCCTGTCTCTGTATTTTGTCTCCCATGTCATGGTGTTATCTAAGTGCATGTGTGAATTAAGCTGGTAGAGCTGTGTGCTCTCAGGAGAAGGTGATATTATAGACTGAGCAACCACTATAACAGTGGGCTCAGAGCTTACAATCCTATTTGTTAGCCAGGCTCTGCTGCCAAGGATTATAGATCAGAACCCCTGTGCAATGTCAGGAGCTATCTAGGTGGCCATGCACCAGTGATTTTTGCTGAAATACAGGATAGAGGGAGGTCTTCCCACCTGAGCGCGCAGTATGTAGGTTTGTGCTTTCTTGCCAAGCCAGAAATAGATTTGGCCGTATGTTGATGACCAGCTCAGTCTGCGAAGCACTATTGGAAAGAACAGGCTCCCAAGGTTCTTACTTGGTGATTTCAATACCTGGATAGTTGAAGAGCTGATAGCATAGGGGAATATATTTATTTTAGAAGAACAGATGTAATCTTCAGCCAGGCTTCTTGCAACAAACATCTCTCCTTCAGCCATACACAGATCAGCTTTGAATGGGGAGATGACAGGAGGCTAACAATTCTGTGCGCCTGAAAAACATCTGTTTAATTTCTAATGACCTGACTGTCATCAGAACTCTGTTTTTCATCTGCTGCTTTCTCATATCCCAGTATATAAGCAGCTTAGAGCAGACAGAGTGGTCCCAGTACTTGTTTTGATCTCACCTGGCTAAACAAATTCTCAGAATCACATTTCTACCCAAATAGCAACATTTCATATTAATATTCTTCAGTAGCCCCCAAAAACATCCTCTGAGTGATTACAAGGTTTTTGCAAAAATGGTGCAAACAAAACTATTGCAGGCTCTTGCTTATTTGCACAGTTCAGCTGCAGATAATGCAGCTGTAACACACAATATTTTTATAAGCTGTTCTACAACTAAAAGGCTTCAATTTCTGAATGAGCTCTTTGTATATGTCACTGCTTTCAGTTTTTATTACCAGTCATGGTATATATTTATTTCAATAACGTTGTCTTTTGCATGAGATACTAATTGCATAGTAGTGAATTCCTTTTTGGTCAAGCAACTACTGTTGCATTGCCTTGAATCTCTCAAGGAAAGATGGTAGCTTTTACTGCAGGGGATTATTCAGAAAATCTGAGCTCATCAATTGGCTTTGGCTTAAACTTTGGCTTAAACTTTGGCTTAAACTTTCATATGGTTGAATCAACCCATGGGATACAAATATTAAGAGAGCTCAGGGCACCATAAAATCCCTTAACTGCATCTAGAAACAGAGCCCCGGTAGTTACTGTTTCATGGAAGGGTCTTGGGCAGAGACAGAAGCCAGGTTTCCCGCCTCTCTCCAGACACACTCCTTAGTGATCAGAACACACTGTCAGCAGTGTAAAAGCGACAACCACAGCAGGAACAGGCACTTCCACCGAGACATTTGGCTGGTCCACAGGAGGTGAAAAGAAAAATACAACTCCAAATCTCTGCAATAAATACAAAGAGTTGGCACTTTTCCTCTTAATGCTCTGTGAGAAGACTCCCATGTCTGATTTCAGGAAAGGGCCAGAGCCCAGCCCAGGCCCCTGGGCATCTCAAAGCATTTCTGGAGTGCCCAGGGCTCCCCAGTTAGCAAAGCAAGACCAGAGCAGGCTGAACTGTTCAGGTGAGCCCATCCCTGAACAACAGCTGTTGGTCCCATGGGCACTGCCAGGCATCACAAGATGCTGGTGGAGTGGGTGACAGAAACAAGATGCCCACCGGAGTGAGACATCCAATGCTCAGGGCTTTTTCCAGATTGCAAAGCTGATGCTAAACCATTACAGAAATCCTGCTTTAAGTCACTTCTTTGCTCCTGTGCCTGGGATTTGGTGTATTAAACCCCTGTGAGGATCTAATCTAGATCTAAGATACTTTATATTCCTGTTGATTATTCTCCCTTGAGATTAAGCAACACTGAAGTACATTTCAAAGTGACAACACACACAGGTTTTGGTATTAGCCCAGCAGCAATCCCACTGTAGCATTCCTGCAAAGCACATGAGCACTGGAGACAGGCTATGTACAGCTGCTTCTCTTGCACAAGTCACCCCCACCAGCCCCCTCAGTCACTCCAGCACCAGCCCAGGCCCTCCAACATTCCTCTGCCCTGGGAGGTGGGGGTGCTGAATAAAGCGTAAAAAACTTGAGGTGCTGCTATATCTATGATCCAGATGAGAAATCTGGTTGTCTGGGGCTGCCATGGCTTCTGAGAAGTCATTGTCTCATCCAGGAAGAGCCATCCTTGTGTTTTACAGAGTAGGAAAACAAGGTGATGGAAAGCAGGAGCCAACCTGCAGCCCTGGTGCTTCCTTCCTCAATTTGAGACTTAATTCCTCAATTGAGCTGGTTCACAGGTGAACAAATGGCATAATTAAATGACCTGTCAGTGATATGTCCTTTCAGAGTCATGATCTCTGCAGCAGCTTGCTTTGGTATAAACCTCTACCCCCTTTGCCTCATTGCTCCCGTGCAGCAATCCTGCCAGCCAGTGCCATAGCTACTGGAAACCACTGGGAAAATACTGTATTTTGATTCCACAAAATTCTAGGAGAACTTACAAGTAGAAAAGACACGTGAAATAATCTGAGTCCTTTTCTGCTGGAGGACTTCATATTTTTAGTGTGTCTATTGATCTTTGGCCTTGTATCACCCTGTATTGACACAAACCTGTCCTGAACTGTGTGACAGCTCTGGATGACTGGGTGGAACTCTCCACAGCACAGATTAATGCTCTTCCTCTCGAATGCTGGTGCACTCAACTTTTTCGTCACAATACTGGCCAGTCATGGAGTCTAAGCCAGTCCATCTCTATCCCAAACTGAATTCCCATTCACATCAGCTGAGAATTCAGTTCAGGATGGCATAAATGTTTATGACACTAACAGAGCCCTGTGGGGACCGAACCCACACATAAACATACAGTAATTTTTTGGTCTTTGTGTGTTTACTGAAAGCACTGTTCTATGTTAGTATTTCAATTAAAAATGGAGCTGAAATTTTCATGGAGCAGGTCCAGCATTGCTAGAAAGAAAAATGAAAATCTCTGCACTGTCTTCATCTTAAAGTAACTCCAACAACATTTTAAAATAATAGCTTGAGATGTACAGCATTGGGAGTGTGAGAAATGCTCCACAGTGAGGTGATCTATCAGAGGGAAGCCTTGAAACCTAAAAAGGAGGGAAAATGATAAATCCCCCAGAATAAATATTGAAGGGGGAGAAAGAAGGAGAGAGATTTCATTTTATTACATCATTTGATGTCATGAGCATGAACAGGAGAGAAGATTTATTTATTTATGTTTCCCAGAGGGACTGGTTCTGTAAACAGATGGAAGAAGGGCTGGAAAATCCAAATTCCAAACAGAAAAGGTCAAGGCACAATGGAGCTGTATTTTCAGATACAGTGATATAGTGGCCATAGCTGACACTGGGCTCGATTCCTTATTAGATTTGTGGTGGTTTATGGACGGGTTATACAATTCCCAATCTGCTGGAAATATGCATGCCATAACCTCAGGTTTGCTTCAAAGCACTCCCCTGGCACAGTGGCACAGCTGTAATTACACTGCAGATCTGGCACCTGCCTTTGAAAACCCTGTGCTCAGTCACAGATTTCTCAAGAGAGCAACTCCCCTGCTGCTTGCTCTCAGACCAAGATCTAGACATTTAGATTTAAAGAAAATACATCTGCTAATATAACTGTTATATAATATTCTTTATCTGTTTCCATACAAGTTCGGATGCTGGAATGGACCTGTCCATGTTCTTTTCACTGTCTTATGCTAGCTTTTAATTCAGAAGTCTGCTTCAGCCAAATGCGGTGTTGAAATTCAGACTTTACAAGGATTGTTCAATTAAAAGACCAGACTCCTTCTCAGGGCATGGAACTTCTGTATTTCTTGCAGCAGCGCTTGGAGATGCCCTGGTGCAAAGAAATTGTCTCTACAACACAACTCACACAGAGACTGCTTTCCTATTCTCCCAGCCCTGCTTTGTTTGTTTGGTTTTTTTCCAAATTTTAAACCTGGTTACCCATATCTTCTCTATTTAAATGATGACTTTCAGAAATCTCTCAATCAAGTAGAATGCCCAACAGGGCCATGGTCTCTTTCCAGCACATAGCCATAAGCTTATGCTATTATATCCCTTGTAAGCTTAATTCATGGACACTGAACCATCCCACTGGTTTCAAGGGAAGTGTGCACAGCAGGTACAGTTGTCCACATACTTTGGATGTGGACGTGATCAGAATATAAATATATGGATCTATTAAATCAGTCTGTTTTGCTCTCTAGGCATATCTTAAGTTTCACAATCCAAACCAAAGAAGACCAAACCAGAGTGAAAATGTTTATTAGCAGTTATTTTCTCTGATGCTCTATAGTACTACTGTAAAAAGCCTTTAATGTATTACTGAAATAGATAATAAATAACATATATCATTATATAAGAACATCTCAATGAGCCAATAGATAACACTTCCATTTACATTTTGTTCAATTTTTAGCCATCACGGTGTCTCTCATCAGAGGATATATTAGGTCTCTTGGAGAGTTATTACTGAAGCTCATCAGGCAGAATATGCTGCAGTTTTAAAAATCTCTGCTCACAGAGCTGCCTGTTATATTTCTGTTATTAGTTTTGTGTAGAAAGATATGTTGGGGTCCCTCATTTTAATTAACTGGCTAATAAAAGCAAGCAGTTTGCCTTGGGTTACCCCAGTGGTAAACCAATGCTTTTCCATAAAAGGCTCCAAGGCAATCCATCACCCTCTGCTGTGCCCAGTAAGGAGCTAAATGGGCTGTAAACAACTTAGGGAGAAGGAAAGAACGGGGCAGCCGTGGAGAGAGAAAAGAGCGAAGTACTTGGGAGTGGGGACCTCAGATGGTTTCCAGTTTCCATCTCCCTGCTCCCTGCCTGCTTCTCTTGTGTGCATAGGTATGTTTTTAATTCAAGGATAAATTGCTGGGGCTTCAAGAGTTTCAAAGACCTGCAGACTTGGAGGGCTGTTGCCAACTTTGTTAGGTCTAATTTATTGGTAGGAAAATATCCAAGGGCTTGATCCAAAGCCTCCTATATTGAAGGGAAGGTTCTGAATGTGGCTTTGAGCAACAGCGGGCTATCTATTCCAAAAAAAAAAAAAAAAGAAATGGCTTTTGCTATTACTATACCAGTCACATAGAAGCAGATCATCTTTCACAGTGCTGTCAGGTAAAGTCAAACTGCTTCTCTGCGAGATTAGGGATTGATTAAAGTCCTTGCACTCAGGGATATATATCTGTATTAATCTTGGAATTATTTGTCAGACATCCAAGAGCTCTCCTCTGATTTGTGGAATATATTCTGAAAGTCAACGCTTCAAATGGGTCAAGATTTTTAAAATTATTTTTCTGTTTTTGAAAGAAATACACAGGTTTCTTCCTTGCCCCCAAACCAAGCACTGCTGTTTTTAACACAGCGATCTTTTTGCTTTGAAACTGCACTGAACATGTGGCTGATTGTAGAGAATGCAGCTGAGAAAATATAAAGTAGGAGTTAATGCACTGTCAGACAAGTCCATAAAGCACAGTCACTGCTTCAAGCCAGGAGCCAAGGCCAGGTTAGCATTGACAACTCCTGCTGTCCAGTCAAGGCAGTCAGGAGATGCACTATAGCCCCTTTTCAGCTTTTCCCTTTACATCAAATCAGTTGACCCTGTTCAGAGAAACTTTTAAAATGCAACTTTGGGTTGTATCAGAAGCACCAAAATTTGACTTTCCGCACCTGGAGTCTGGTATTCAGAAGATGCTCCACACACAATTCCTCAGATCCCCCTGGGATATTGCAAGTGTGCCCTGGACTCTGAAGCATTCACATTGCACAAGGCAGTGAAGGTGATACACAGAACACAGCTGAGCATTTCTGTGCCAGTGGCTGCTACTACTCAGTGGAATAACGACCTCTTTGTAACGTGACTATTAACCAGAACTGGAAAGGTATGGAATAACAGTGGGCAGCATGGTACAGCTTAGTAACAAAGGTCAGATTTAATTTGGCCTTAGCCCATATCAGAGAGAAGATAAAGAAACAGCATACAATTATTTTTCCCAGCTTGCCAGGCCTGAAGGGCAGTCATCCTCCCTCACATACAATAAAAAATGTTCTGGATAATCTGGCTGCACTTCAGTAAATAAGTTGTGATAAACACTTTCATTTGAGGGATCAAAATTTTCTGGTTTAGCAACTCCTGGCAGAATAATCAATAACTTACACTCTGAGAGCGATGGGAAAAGGGAAACAATGAAGTTAACAGACTGTAGCAGGGCATCAGGACCTGCAGGAGGTCGGCTAACTTACTGGGATGAGGATGTTCTGGCCTTTTGTCGTTGGAAAATTAGGGCTCATTGGCAAGGGAGGAAACATTTGAGGGGAGTTTGCCGAGACAGAGAAAATCACCAGTGCACAGCTCAGCACAGCTTTCAGTCTGATCAGAAAAAACCCCAGATCTGGAGCATTAAGTAGGGATCAGGGTTCACCCAAGCTCAAATTCAGTCCTGTGCAGGAGTGAAGACAGTATGAGACCTTCGTAAAGGACAAATCACATCCAGAGAACTGTAGGCTGGGACCCCCCAGCACAGAGAAAGCCAGCTGGAAAAAAGGTAAATTCACATAGCCTTATCATCAGCCACAACTGTCCCAACTTCCCAGGGGTTTCCAACTTTCTGGATAACTTGTTTAAGAAGTGAAGAAGACTACCATAACCCTGTCTCCAATTCCTGCCTGTTAGATGTGCTGCCACTGAGGCTGGGAGGATACAGGCTCAGACTGGGTTTTGGAGTCAGTGGTAAAAGCACTGTTAATGAAGAGGATGGAGGAAAGTTGGGGTGTTTTCTTTTCCGTTTTGTCTCCTAAACTACAATTTGGAGCAATTGGAAAGCAATTACTTTTAATATCTTATCTACGATTCCAGACTGACTAATAGTCTGCGTAACCTCCCAGCCAAATTCTGTGTGCTGCTGAGACCCTACAACTCAAGCAGAAGTGATTTGGGGGCATAGACATAGAAGAATTGATATTTATGATCTTGCCTTAAGGTTCACAGCAAGATTGAACCTGGCCTGCTAACAAGGACTGTCCAACTATAAACTAAATGAGACCCTGAGGAACAATGAGGAGAAAGCCAATTAGCTGACACACCAGATAATGGATTCTCTAGAAATAACTGTTGGAATCAATTTTCCTTAAAAGAAAAGAATTTCATACAAAACAGAAAGGAAAACATCCCTAATTTCACCAAGTCCTAAGTTGAAATAATAATACATATTCAGAGTCTGTTAGATAAGACTGTGATCAGCAACCCTGATCTCAGCAGGGAAGGGCGAAGCTGTGCAGTTGTGAGGAGCTGTGAGCCCAGCTGGGGTTTGGGAGAAGCCAATGGACCCCCAGCCTCAACCTGTCCCTTGTCCATCTGTGCCTGCCCATGGGCGCTCTGAGCCTGGAGACCTTTCTGTCTTGCTGAAACAGATCAAAGTCAGTAGAACACTGAGCTCTCTTACATGAGCCATGTTTAACCAGGCTGATTTCCCTGAAATTACCGAATCCTGCCAGAGTGCAATGTTTTAAATTACTGAATTCTTACTATTTACTCCGACTAACTACATGCTTTGGTTGTGCATCTTGTGCTTTCTGGAAGGACTGATGACAGAAAACAGAGAATTTTCCTATGATGTTGACAAATTAATAAAATGCCAGCAACTGCACTTGCCCTCAGGTTTAAAAGGCTTGAAAAATGTTTCCTTCTTGATCAGTTTAAACTGCAGCAGTTGTTTTTAATGAAGTGATACAACCAAAGGGCCAGTGTTTTACTGAGCTGAAGAGGAATCATTCCAGCCCCTCCATGCCAGGTGAAAAGCTGCTCATTCAAGATTAAGGCTCCTTGTCAGACAAGCTAGGTGCCAGAAATTCAGAAATCTTAAAGGTTCTGCAGTGAGGTGCTGCAGAGTGGCCCAAACATGAAGCCCTGAATGTGAACCCGAGCACTGCTCAGAGACCACCATGACCAGTGACCACGTGGATGTCACTCACTGTGTATCCAGGTAGCTGCACAGACCAGCCCTGAAGGGGCTCCTAGATCACAGAGGATGAACCAGCAGCTGCATGGCACAAACAGAGGCACAAACAGCCACCAGAGCACCTGGGAGCGCAGCATTATGCACCTCCTGCACCTTCTCCCTTTCATACACGTTCAGGGAATTCAGTCCTTCTCCAGGACATTTATCTAAAGAGCACAGAAAAACACAGACTCAAACAGGACTTCACTACCCATCTCATGGTGAAAATTAAAAACAGAAAGCCACCATTAATTCCTAGTATTTTTCTATAGTTTCCAGTCTCACCAAAAAGCAATAGCGTCTTGAAAATGGGATGGATTCCTTTGGCCAGCAGAAGGCACTCAAGACAACCTGGACTGCAGCACAGAGAGACAGAGGAGCTTTCTCCTGCACACAAACCTGCCTTCAGTCACTTAGGCTAATGAGTTTAACTAATAATGCAGTAACTAGATTGCTGGCAAAACATAAATAGTCCTACAATACAATAATACCTAATAAAAATAATGTCCAAAAGCAGTCTGAAAAATTATAGCCATTAACAATATTCATGAATTTTTGCAAGCAATTAAAGAAAAAGTATTACAATTTTTTTATCATAAATCTTTGCAATTAAGGAATCATCCATAATTTGTGGCTTGAATTCCCTCAGAGCAAATAGATACTAAAGCAAGTCTATAGGATTCTTATTATCTATTGACGATAAATAACTTGTTCTTTTTTCTACTAAACTGACTTTGACTTTGGGTACTTACTGAAGTTTAGTCTGCTCTGTTGCAGCAGCATCAATTCAGAGAACTGCTGCTGGGGTATTACACTGGGTTTGCATCACTTGTAGCAGAAGAACAGCAGCAGGCAAACCCCTAAAGAGGAAATGCCTCTGAAAATTTGTTCTCTTGGCTAGAGACATCATTGCCTCCTAAACACGCAGCGTGAGGCCCTCTGGGAGCGGGTTACTGAGATTTGCTGGGCTGAATCTTATTTATAGATTTCTTCAAACCATCAGGGACAGGTTATATCTGCATGTTTGACATGGGGTGGTGTCAAACAGGTTGGCTTTAGAAGAAGCTCCAGGGAGGGAAGGTGGCTCCACCCCAACTCCTCTTCCTCTTCAAGTATATGGGTCTAGCACAGCGTTTCTCCATGCAAGCATGGATCAGGGGAAGGAATGAGCTTAGGTTACTCCCCCTCCTGGCAAAAATCACAGGAAGCCTTAACTCAGTGGTCAGTGAGTTTGCAGTCAAGCCTCCTGCCACACCAGTGGCCAGAGGAGAGCCCTTATCCCAGTTTGTGTGGAAAGGCTGAGGTGCACTTGACCTACAGACACTCGGGAGCTCGGCACCAGGGAAGCTCCGTGCAGTGTTCCCAAACTGGCACTGGCCATCCAGGACGAGCCCTTTCCCTGTGCAGGGCCGTGTGCTGGGAGTGCTGATGTGGGGTCACTGTGCTCTGCTGGACTCTGCTTGGCACAGCCCTCCAGGCACCACACACGGGGAACACCTTTGCTTCTACAGTCACGAGCAATCTTACACGCATTAAACCTTCCTGCCTCACCACCTACATTCTATTATCAGCATGTTTACATACTGTTACAAATTAAAGGAGTTGCAGGGAGTTTACAACAGTATTAGCAATGGCAATAACACTTTGGATAAGCATATAAGACCTTTGCTGAAGGAAATGTCACAAGCTATCCTGACTGAATTTATACTCTCAGATGATTAGTGTTGTTTGGATATAAGAAGTGGGAGTTCACGGTACTAGGTGCTATACAAGTGCAGGGATACAGAGAACTTCAAGGTATTATGCTGTGATTTATTTCTATGAGATGTTATTAAAATCTTTGATATTCATTACGTAGCTACAGTCCTGTACAAAACTAACACAGTGAGGTGTCCCCCTCTCCTGTGTTAACTAGTTAACTAATTCACAAAGTGAATTCAAAGCACCTCTTTGCTCTCTCCATGACTAGTCAGCAGCAGCTCTGCAGATGATGGATGACTGTCACACACCATGGCCAGCAAGGAGCAGGAGGTTCATGGCACCTCTGGCAGCACCATCACCCCAAGCTCATCCAGCCCTGGGGAGTCCCAGCTCACCATGCAGCTGGCACTGCCATGCCTCAGCTGCCAGCAAAACCAGCACTGCCTTACCAGACTGACCAGAAGATACTTTGCTTATCAGTGGCTTTATTTGGGTATAGATATTTTGAATTAATTTCATTATCATTCCCTCCCTGGGAAGGGGGTGCAGAGTTACTCAGAAAATGTTAGAATTCAAAAGACAGAGCAGTCTGCAATGGCAAATGACGCCAAATGTTAATCCTAGCTCCAGCTGTGCTTCCAGGAGCATGGCAAGGACAGAAGGATGGCATGACCTGTTCCTTTCTCCAGCCTTGCTGACTCCTTGCCCACCTGCTACTGATAAGAAGGTGGATGTGAAGGCTGGGACACCTGTTTCCAGCTGCAAGAACTGCTCCAATTATGGAGGAATCAGTGTCACCAGTGAGGAAGGAGACGCTATCTAGACAACACTGCAAAGGCACAGGAAGCCTAATTCTATGCTACCTCCTTGCTACTGTCTTACTTATAATTGATATTTTATTGTTTACTTTGGAGACTTGCGTTTATCAATGACACTTTGCTGCACGGAACAGCTGGAACACTTCTACCTCCTCTTCCAAATCCTAGGGCGAGCCGTGGTGATAAATGAGCCCTGGAAAGGCATGATTTATAGTTCTGTTGCCTCGAGGTGCACTGCAGATCCTTTTGTACAAATTAAATTCTGCTTAAGACTCCTTAAATTTTTCAGGGTGACCTCTCTTCTTCCCTGTCACAATTCTCATTACAAATCACTGAAACTCTTTCTTTCTTTTTAAAATGTTACTTTAACTAAGGGTCTCATCTTTCCATTTGTTTTCCCTACCCACCTGCATTGGGCCTCAGCCACTACCAGCTCAAAGTGGATGAGCAATGTCTGGTCAAGGATTCTGCCTGTGAAGAAGAGAAGGCCAGTGTGTGGTGAGTGCATCACCAGAGACACTGCATACCCAGGGTGCTGGGCTGTGTCTTACTGCTCCCTTGTTTGTAGCAGTTACCAGTTACCATCACAGCTGGACACACTGAATCTGACTTTCTGACTTGCCAGAAGGCAGTATCTCTGATACCTATGGTAAGAAAAGCTAACAATGACCCTGCAGAGGTCACCCGCCCCACCTGTGCTTTAATTGCTCTTAGCAGGCATCTGCCAGCTGGAGCTTTAAATCCAAGCAGGACCAGCAACTGGCCCTGGAATCTGCTTTAGTGCTTTATATTACAGTACAGGGAAAAAGAAGGATACACAAGAAACTGTTCTTGCGGTGAGACCAGTAACCACCTGGTCAGAAGGACTTGTACACACAAGGAGGAACCTGAAGGACACTGTAATGTTTGTTTTAAAGGAATATACATAAGACTTGGCTATTGCAAACCTAAAGGATGCTCAGTAATGTCGGGATTTGGCCTATGTCAAAAGGTAATGCATTTAGACAAAAAAAAA